>PVJC01006665.1:0-28839 GCA_004026665.1 Murina feae | reverse complement strand
GTATATTTTGAAGTTAGAACCAACAAGACGACTTTGTTGGACATTCAAGAAAAAGATGAGTCCTAAACAGTTGAATGTTAACTTTTACTGAGATTTGGATGACCAGAAGGAACAGATTTTGGTGAGAAAAAAGGAGTCTGATGTGAACATTCTGAGTTTAGGATGTCTGTTTAGATGAGCTGTGCACTAGGTGTTGTATGAGTCTATAGTCCAAGGAAAGAATGCAGTGGAATATATAAATTTGGGGTCATCATTGCATATGTGATGTTTAGATTCACAAGATTTGATAAGACTTGAAGACTGAGTCCTGGACATTCTGGACAAGTAGAATAACCTAGTAAAGGAGCTAGGAAGAAAGGCCATTGAGTTAGGAGGGAACTCAGAAAGCTTCTGCTGAGAAATGTGTCAAGAGAAAGGACTCTGCTGTGTAAAATGCTTCTGGAAGGACAAGCAAAAATTGACTGTTGGATTTGACTGTCTAGAAGTTTTTCACAAATGTGGTTTTGGTGAGAAGTAAAAACCTCACTGAGTGCTTCAAAAGAAAATGGGAGGAGAGAAAGTGAAGGTAGCATAGAGACAACTAAAGATGTTTTAAAGTAAAAAACAGAGAAATGGGCACCTAACAGAAGAAAGACATGGTCTAAGGGGGTAGTTTCTATTCTTTTTTAATACGACATCATATATGTATGTCAGTGGGTTAATTTCTGGTGCAGGAGCGGAAGGATAGGGCCAGAACAGCAAAGTTCCTAAGAAAGGAGAGAAGCTGAGGGTGGCATTGTATTATAAGAAGAAGGCAGGCAGGGCGATTATCACTGGATTTTTTTTTCAATAGATTTTATTGTGTGTGTGTGTGTTTTATTTTGTTGTTTTTTTTTTTTTACAGAGAGGAAGGGAGAGGGATAGAGAGTTAGAAACATCGATGAGAGAGAAACATCGATCATCTGCCTCCTGCACACTCCCTACTGGGTATGTGCCTGCAACCAAGGTACATGTCCTTGCCCGAAATTGAACCTGGGACCCTTGAGTCCACAGGCCGACGCTCTGTCCACTGAGCCAAACCAATTAATTTTTTTTGGTAGGAGGTTGAGGAAATCCACTTTTAATGTTGTACATTTTTAATTAAATTTTAAGTAAAGTTATCAGCTGAGGGAGAATGGAGTATTGGTGTTTAAGAGTATGGAATGGCCTGGCTTGTGTTGCTCAATGGTTGGGTGTCAACGTATGAACCAGGAGGTCACGGTTCAATTCCTAGTCAGGATACATACCTTGCTGTGGGCTTGATCCCCAGGAACGTTGTTCAGGAGGCAGCCAATCAGTGATTCTCTCTCATCACTTTTTCTCTCCCTCTCCCTTCCTCTCTGAAATCAATAAAAATATATTAAAAAAACAAAGGTGATGTGAATAGATACCTTGGCGAAGAGGGAGAAAGAATTAACTAAGACACATGTGGAAGGAAGTGTGTGGCTCACATACAAGGGCAGCACTGACGACCCTCTGTAGTCATAAATTTAAAGTGAGACCAAGTTGATATAGTTGTGTGACTTTTCTCCGGCTTCATTTCCTTAGCACACTTCATTAAGTTAGACTACCTGGAGAAGGTACTATTCAGTGAACTCAGAATTTCAGCCTTTGTCATTTTTTTCTAAAGTATATCTACCTACTACTTTAATTTAGTCAAAAATATACTGAAAATATTTGTTTTAATTCTAAGGCATTTTCACTTTCGCTGTATTTATAGTGATACAAAGATAGATTGTACATAATTTGTTTATTTTTTATTTTTGTTAATCCTCACCTGAGGATACTTTTTTATTGCTTTTAGATAGAACAAAAGGAAAGAGGGTGAGAGAGAGAAAGAAACATTGATGTGCAAGAGACACATTGATTGGTTGCCTCCTATACCCTCCCTGCCCAACAGGGCCAGGGATTGAACCTATAACCCAAGGTATGTGTCCTTGACCGGGAATTGAACTGGAGACCCTTTGGTATACGGGCCAACACTCTACCAAGCAATAGCAGCCAGGGCTTTATATAAATTCTTAAATGCTTACACTAAAATTTGATCTTGTTTTATTATCTCATGCCTCATCTTAATATGATGTACTGAAATTTGGAGTTCTTCCTAGTAATCAACATTTTTACTCTAATAGCACATATCGATGTCATATTTTCAGAACATGGTTAAGGAATTTTTAGCACAAATTGTTGCTCAGAAACCGGTAGAGTTTGCTCATTTATGGAAGCAAGAATTTTATTATGAGACACACTGCTTGACCCTATGGTCCCCACCAGCTGCTACCCTATTTCTATGCTTGCTGTCCCCTCCTGATGACCTTCGTATTGCTGAGTCCTGTGGTCAGTTCTAGTTCATCTCACTTGACCTGACTGGCAACAGCATTTGACAGAATTGATCACTCCTCCCTCTTTGAAACCTTTTCTCACCTTACTTTCCAGTGCAACACATTATCTTGTTTTCCTACCTAACTGGGCCTCCTTTCCTACGTCCTTCTCTCCTCCTCAGCCCCTTATTGTGTTTCAGAATTCAGTGCTCTCCTGTCACGTAGCTTTAAATACCTTTCATATGTAGGTACTTGCTTCTCCAGCCCTGGCCTGTCTCTGGAATTTCAAACTTCTTTACCCAACTGCTTACTTGATATCTCCATTTGGCTATCTTGCTAAACATTTCAAGCACAAAATGTCCAAAATGGAAATGGTAATCTTCCACCACACACCTGCTCCACAGTTTCCATTCCTCAGCTGATGGCAAGTCCATTCTTCTGGGTACTTGAGCTAAAAACCTTACAGTCACCCTTCACTCCTCTTCCTCTCTTATCTCACATTGATTCCATCAAGAAATCCTAAATCAGGTTGTATCACTCCTCTGGTCACTACTTTCCGCTGGCTCCTCATTTCACTGAGTAAAAGCCTTATTGTTGTATTCTCTTTCCTCCTTGCTCCCTCCACTCCAGCACCCCTGGTCTTGCTATCCTCTTTGATCATACTGGATGTTCTATGGGCACCGGCTGTTCCATCTGCCTAGGCGCCTCCTCCCCATATCCACTCAGAATTCCCTGATGAATCCATTTCACATGACCCTCACCCCTGCCATACTCTCTCTCACACACTTCTCTTTCTCCTGACCTTTATTTTTATTTAAAAAGTTTCGTTTTGTTAATCCTCACCTGAAGATATTTTTCCCTTTAATTTTTAGAGAGAGGAGAGACAGAGAGAGAGAGAGAAACATCGAGGTGAGAGAGATACATTAATTGATTGTGTCCTGCACTTGCCTGACCAGGGCCAGAGATTGAGTCTGCAACTGAGGTACATACCCTTGACTGGAATCAAACCCGTGACCCTTCAGTCTGTGGGCTGATGCTCTAGCCACTGAGCCAAATTGACTAGGCCAATTTTTTTTTTTTTTTTTTATTGATTGACCTTTAGAGAGAAAGTGGGGAAGGGAGAGAGAAAGAGAGATATCAAGTGGTTGCCTCAGACCAGACCAGGGCAACCCAATTCTGTGCCCTTGACTGGGAATCGAACCTGAGACCTTTAAAGGCAAGTTTCTGTAGGCTGTTGCTATAATCACTGAGCAACACCAACCAGGGTTCCCCTGACCTTCAGCAATAATCATATTCTAACATTTTTGTTGGTTTCTCCCTCTTACCCCCATAGTGGACTACATAAGGAGAAGGGTGTCCCCCGCTCCTCCATATGTCTCAAGCACAAAATACATGTCTCAAAACATTGCCTGGCACATAGTAATCACTCAAGAAATGAAATATATGCTTGCTATAAAGAATAGTCTCATTTTCATCAAAAAAGCACCCTTTCTGTTGGCATCAATGAGAACTCTAAATTTATTTTAAGTTCCCAGAATTAGAGGAAAGATTTGACCCCACATAGTGCATTCTAAAGTCAAATACAGATAACTTGTGAGTTCTGTAAGTTGCTGTTCTTGATTTTCATGGATAACCTAATTTTAGAATAGTGGTCTCCTGTATTTGTTTGCCCTTATTGAAAACAAGCCATTCACTGTTGTTATTGACATTTTATATTAGACAGTTATTATCTAGTGCAGTATATTTTTCCAGGTGAGATAGTAGTTTTCTTTCTTAGTATTCTGAATGTAACTCACACTTAAATATTAAAGAAGAAAATAGCCCTAGCTGGTTTGGTTCAGTGGATAGAGCATTGGCCCACGGACTGAAGAGTCAGGAGTTCAATTCCAGTCAAGGGCATGCACTTTGGTTGCAGGCTTGAACCCCGGTCCTGGTTGAACACGTGAGGAGGCAACCAGTTGATAATTCTCACGTTCATATTTCTATCTCTTCCACTCTCTTTCACTCTCTAAAAATCAATGGAAAAATATCCTCAGGTGGGGATTAACAGTAAAAAATAAAGAAGAAAATAGAAAAGGCAGACTTTACTGACTGCTGAATTCTGTGACAGGGAACTCATCTTCTCTCACATGTTTTTACCTAAGGAGCAACATCAGGCCCTTCTGTATCAGTTAATGCAACAGCATCACCACCAGCAACACCACCAACCTGAACTACAGCAGCTACAGATCTCTGGACCAACACAAATCCCAATAAACAACCTACTTGCAGGTACTCAGGCACCACCACTTCACCCAGCTACCACCAACCCATTTCTCACCATCCATGGCGATAATGCAAGTCAGAAAGGAACAGTAAGTAACTATGTATTATATCTAGTGAAATAAAAATTTTGTTGACTAATCAGAAGAATATTATTGATTAGAGATTATTATCTCCAATCTCTCCTATTAAAAAAAAAAAAAAAAGATTATTCCCCTGGTAATTTCTTCTTAAATTTAGTTGTTTTAGCAGCTGTGTATTGTAAATACAAAGGACCTAAGCCAATTATATATCCCCTAAGTATATCAGTTTGAATATGCATATAAGGCTTGAAGGCTATCTTACAACTCAGCAATTTTCAAAATGAAAATACATCTTACTTATAGTGATATGGGGACAGTCCACTCAAATGACAATACTTGGTGCTTTGTGAGTATCTATAATTTAATTGTAGAACTAATCTAGATATTTTAGGAATATTTTCATTACTTTGTTCTGAAGTGCTTCCTAAAATTGACTTATATTTATAGTAAAATTAATATATAAACTTTAGGATAATCTATTTTACCAAAAAGAAAGTAAATTATAATCACATTTATTATGAATTTAAATTTTTATTTTATGTAAGTAGTAGTGACTTACCCTGTCAATGTACAAGTTAACAAATTGAAAATGGATGCAGGAACAGTATACTATAAATAGCATACATTTTATGGCTGTTTCTGTCTATCAGTGCTCCCCTTTGCATAGGTTTACTTTATTTAGTGTGACTGTTTTCCCTAAATTTCAGCTCAGGGCAGAACCTGGTAGAGGAAGAATATTGGGATAGAGAGTGGAGACTGGACATTAGGAAAAGAAAAAAGGGAAAGAGTGAGATGTGAGACTTGGCAAATAAAAGTGTTAAAAGTCACAATGTTTGCTATTGCCCCATAACTTGGAAAACTTGCTGTTTACTCTGCTTTTAGTCTTTAGAAACTTTTAGTAACAAGAATTAGTTTAAAATATAGATTATTGGTTTTCATTAACTCAACTCTTCAGTGCTTTTTGTTTGCCCCATTGTTTCTGGATTGTGAATACATACAGTCCTTACCACAAACTTAGTTACTTCTCCTGTGTTTGGCTGACATGGAAATTTAAATATTTCTATATTAATTTAGTAATTTTTTGTATTGTTTTTTTCCTCTTGTGTTAAAAAGTGAATTACAGCCCTAACTGGTTTGGCTCAGTGGATTGGGCAATCGGCCTGCGGACTGAAGGGTCCCAAGTTCGATTCCAATCAAAGGCATGTACCTTGGTTGCGGGCACATCCCCAGTAGGGAGTATGTGCAAGAGGCAGCTGATTGATGTTACTCTCTCATCGATGTTTCTAACTCTCTATCCCTCTCCTTTCCTCTCCACAAAAAAACCAATAAAATATTTTTTTTTTAAAAAGTGAATTACAAGCTAACTTTTCCTACAATATGAATGTATTTTTTATATTATTTTTAATAGATTTCAGAGAGGAAGAGAGAGATAGAAACATTAATAAGGAGAGGAAATCATTGATCAGCTGCCTCCTGCACACCCCACACTAGGGATCAAGCCCACAACCCAGGCACGTGCCCTGATGGAAAATCCAACTGCGACCTCTTGGTTCATAGGTCGATGCTTAACCACTGGCCAGGCGTGGATGTATTTTTTAATGGAAAATCACAATAGTAAATAATATAAAATAAATAATATTAATTACCTAATGAAGAAAAGCAAGGCTGGAAAATAATATTTTTAAGTTCCTGCTATATGTTAGACACCCTTTTTTTAAAAATTTTATTGATTTCAGCGAGGAAGGGAGAAGGAGAGGTAGAAACATCAGTGATGAGAGAGAATCATTGATTGGATCTCTCCTGCATACCCCCTCCTGGAGATCGACCCCGCAACCCTGGCATGTGCCCTTGACTGGAATCAAACCCGGGACCCTTCAGTCTACAGGCCGACACTTTATCCACTGAGCCAAACCAGCTACGGCTAGACATCTTTTTTTTGTTAATTGTCACCTGAGGATATTTTTTCCATTGCTTTTTAGAGTGAGTGGAAGGGAAAGAAGGATGGGGAAGAGAGAAGGAGAGAGAGAAATATCGATGTGAGAGAGACACATTGACTGGTTGCCTTCCACATGCGTCCCTTTAGGCTTCTGAGAATGAGCATGCAACCCAGGTACATGCCCTTGACTGGAAATTGAACCGGCAACACTTCAGTGCGCTGGCCGACACTCTAAAAACTGAGTCACACCAACCAGGCCAGATACAATAGTATGCAGGACTTCAGTCTTTAAAATAACAATGAGCTGTAATCCCATTTTTATTAATTTAATAAAAGTATACTCAAAGAAGTTAAAGATCACAGGATAAAAGGCACATGTCACATCAGAAGCCATGACTGTTCGTCCATAAAAATTTCATTTTCCATAATAACCATGTTACTACTTCTGTGGAAAAGTCAATTTTAGGAGTTGCTTTCTACATTCATTCCTTGTGACTCTGTTCCTGAGATGGGCATTTCTGTCTTTGTTTACTGCTGAATTTCATGTTTATAAAACAGCTGATAATGTTTACTAATAAATGTATATCTTTATAGTATGCTAAAAATAACCATATTGACTTATAGAAAAAAAATGAATAACTGTATATACCACATTTTATCTCACTTATAATTTTAATTTAGAGGGTATTACCTGAAATGTGGGCCAAAAATTGATTTAGCTAATGCATCTGATTTTGTTTGTTTTAAATGCAGAGACTTAGTGATAAAACTGGGCCTGTTGCTCAAGAGAAAAGTTGACAGTTGAGTAATGGCTAAAAATTGCCTGTCCTGCTGTCCTAGCACTTCATTGGCTGCTGTTGCAGTCCTCGTACTACACCTATGAAGAAACGCAACAAGAAACTAACCGCACAACAAAGGACTAATTGCCACAAGGACATTCTTTTAAGGCTTTGATTAATTTTCTTGTTGCTTTGTTGCACTGAAATGGAATTCCCATGTCCCCCACCCCTCGCTTCGATTTTTTGAACTTTGAAAGAAAATTTAGTAACTAACTTTTGTCAGTGAAATAATTTACATGCAATGCATTTATCAACCTAAGAGAAATTTAATATAGTTGGTACACAACTAATTTTGTTACAAATTGGAGAGATGAACAGCAAAACTAAAGACTTGCTTCATTTATAAACTATTTTATCTCCTATGAGTTTGGAATGAAGCTTGTCTGGGTAACAAGTATATTTTGTTTGGATTACAGTGTGCTTGCTCTTTGAGTCAAAACTTAAAACAAATTTTAAGGAACTGTCCAATTTCTTCTGGAGTTTTATTGGTTATTGCAAATAAATAGGTCATCAACAGGGACTTGGCAATCTTTGTTATAAAAATTTCCTTTCTAATGGGATTTGGCCAATTTTGGTAATCAAGTTAGGAGGGTAATGTCTGCTTCTGCTAAAGGTAATTTTCTTTTGCTAAATGCTTTTTCTTTAGTGTTAAGACCTACTCATATTTCAACAAAGCTTTGAGTTAAGTGAGTTCTAAGGCTGCTGGGGGAACCAGATCAATTCAAAGTGAAAGATTTCTTTCAGAAAGAGGGGGCCACTCTGGAAACTGATGGTAAGATTTGGCCTGAATCAAGTGCCTGTTAGTACCTCCATGGTGTTGAAATGGCTCTAAACAGCTGAGCTTGCACTATACTATACTATAGTCAGTCCTTGTGAGTAGCAGGGATAGTCAGTGTTGCACCAGCAGCCTTCCCCATGGTTCTGCCTTTATTAAAAACTTTCGATGCCACCGTAGATAGCTCAGGCAAAACTGTTACCTGGGTATTTATCCACTAATGAGTCACAAGGAAATGAGTGGATTTGGTAAAAATTTTTGTTTTTTAATTTAAAAACTTCCCATTTCTAATATTGATTTCAAACAAACAAAATAAGACAAGCAACCCACCATGACAGTTCCTGAAATAGGTGAAATCTGTAAGACAGACCTTCTACTTTGGGTAGCCACACTCCTGGTGTGACAGGATGGCTGTGTATAAATTAAACAATTGGGGAAGCAATCATTGAACTGTTCTTAAATGTGTGAGTTATTAGTGGAAAAGACCCAGCTGTAATTAGACCTCCACTGTGTACTTAGCTGGAAGAACATGTTAATTCTGCAATATATCTCTTGGTTAAACATTGCACAGTTCTTACCTCATTTCTGTAAATAAGGTTTTGTGAATCTGTTTTGTATTGTGAAAAATTCATAAGATAACATTGATATTTTGATTTGTAATATTTCTAATTAGTAGATTTAATTGAAAAGTAAAATTAATTTATTTTTATATGTTCAGGGGAATTTTAAAGAAAGTCAAATCTTTTGTAGATAATTTTAAAAAATCGGTGTGGTTTATTTTACTTATTTAACCCACTGATTGTTATTCTGTAATAATTTGTATAAATGGAAAATTTTGAATGTGTTGTTATTTTACCTAGATGTAAAATTCCACATGTATTAAAATGTACAAAGTTTTTGTTAATAAAATTTAATAATGTTTATAACTCTGCTGTTTTTCTAGCTTTATTGAGCTATAATTGACATGACACTGTGTAAGTTTAAGGTGTACAGCATAATAATTTGACTTATATATATTGAGATGATTACCACAGTAAGTTTAGTTATCATCTATCTAATCTAATAAAAGAGTAATATTGAAATTGACTGTTTCTCCGAGATGCCTAAACCATGCCCATCAGCCAATCAGAGTGTCTGTATGCAAATTAATCCAGCCCAGATGGAGGCCAGCAGTCACGGAACTGGAGTAACCAGCAGGCTTCCGTTGCACCAGGAGTAAACTGTCTGCCTAGGCCAGCTGGGCCTCTCTCTGCTCAAGGCAACATAGTTGCAATTATAGAAGCCATGGAGCTGAAGCAAACAGGAGGCTTCGTTACCTGCCTAGGCCTCGGCTTAAAGCAACAGTGTATCAATTATAGAAGATAAATAAACCCCAGAAACCTGCTTCCAGCCAGCCTTGCTGGGAAGTTGGGTCAATGGGAGCTGTGGGCAGCCTGAAAACGGCCCTCAGCCTTGCACCCAGGCTGCCCAGGCACCCCAGTAGGGACTCGAACCCTGAAGGGACTGTGGGCAGCCTGAAAATGGCCCTCAGCCCATCACTGAGGCTTGCCACACCCCCATGGGGTGAGGATCCACACTGGGGGGCTTGACCAGCCTGCAAACAGCCATCAGCCCCTCACCAGGCTGGCCAGGCACGCCAGCAGGTGGACATCCCCCGAGGGGTCCCCAGACTGCAAGAGGGCACAGGCCAGGCTGAGGGACATTCCGAGTACACAAATTTTTGTGCACCAGGCCCCTAGTTATCTCATAAAGATACACACACACACACACACATTTTTTTTGCTGTGATGGGAACTCCTAGGATTTACTCTCAATAACTTTTAAATATACCATAGAGCAGTGTTAATTATAATTATTATGTTGAACATTTTATCCCTTAGCATTTATCTTATAACTGAAGGTTTGCACAAGTTGACCAGTTCCCCCTCCACTTCTGCCCTCCCCTGCCTCTGAAACTTAAAAATCTGTTCTTTTTTATTTTTTGTTAGGTCCTTCCTCCCTCTCTTCCTCCCTCTGGTATTTGTGTGACAGTTAGCATAATGCCATCAAGGCCCATCCATGTTGCCATCAGCACAGGGTTTCTTTCTTCTTTATGGCTGGATAATATTCCATAATATAGATACTAAAGGCCCGATGCACAAAATTTGTGCAAGGGGCTCAGCCCTCGCAGCCCCAGCTTCATCCAAAGGTCATCTGGAAGGATGCCCTATCTAATTAGCATGTTATGCTTTTATTATTATAAATAACTATTTCTTTATTCATCCATGGATGCATGCAGGTTATTTCCATATCTTGGCTACTGTAATAATACTGCAATGAGCATGAATGGGGGGGGGAGGGGACATATATCTTTTCCAGTTAGTGTTTTTGTTTTCTTCAGAAAAATACCCAGAAGTTGAATTGCTGGGTCATATAGTAGTTCCATTTCTAATTTGTTGAGGTACCACCACACTATTTTCCATAGTGACTGCACCAATTTACATCCTCAGCAATAGTACACCGGGTTCCCTTTTTCTACTTCCTTGCCAGCACTTGTTATTTCTGATATTGGTCAAAAGGTGTCAGGTGATATTTCATTGCGGTTTTTATTACATTTCCATGGTGATTAATGATGTTGAGCATCTTTTCATATGGTACTATTGGCTATCTAAATGTTTTCTCTGGCAAATGTTTATTCAGGTCTTCTGCACATGTTTTTAAAAACATGTTTTTAGTGATTTTTAAAGAGAGGAAGGGAGAGGAATAGTGAGAAATATCAATGAGAGAGAAGCATCATTGGTCAGCTGCCTCCTGGAAGCACCTACTGGGAATTGAGCCTGCAACCTGGGCATGTGTCTGTTTTTATACCAAATATCATACTGTTTCAATTACTATAGCCTTCTAATATAGTTTGAAATAGCAGAGTATGATGCCTCCCGCCTTCTTTCTCAAGATTAGTTTAGCTATTTGTGCTTCCCTACAAATTCTATTTCTATGCAAAATGATACTGGAATTTTGATAGGGATTGCACTTAATCTGTATTTTGCTTGGGGTAGATAGGGACATTTTAACAATATTAATTCTTCTAAACCATAAGCATGAAATTTCCATTTATTTGTGCCTTTTTTTTATAATGATTTATAGTTTTCAATATGGTCTTTCACCTTCTTGATTAAATTTATTACTAGTTATTTTATTTTTTGATGCATTTATAAATGGGATTGTCTTAATTTTTCTTGTTGATGGTCTATCATTAGTGTAAAGAAACAGATTTTTGTACATTGATTTCGTATTTTGCAACTTTAGTAAATTTATTCTTATAGTTTTTGATGGAGTAGAGTTTTCTATATATGTTTATCATTTCATCTGAAAATAGTGACTGTTGTGCTTTCTTTTCCATTAGTATGCCTTTTATTTTTCTTCCCTAATTGCTCCTCCTAAGACTTCCAATATTATCTAAAAAAAGAGTAATATGCTAATTGGGTCACTCTGCTACATCCCAAGCCATGCCGACCAGCCAGTCAGAGTGGCTATATGCAAATTAACCCAACTAAGATGGTGGCCGGCAGCCACAGAGCTAGAGCAAACAGGAGGCTAGGTTGCCCCAGTAATGGAGAAAGCTGCCTGCCTAGGCCAGCTGTGGCCTCTGCTCAAGGCAACAAAGTTTCAATTATAGAAGACACGAAGCTGGAGCAAGCAGGAGGCTTCGTTGCCCCGGCGATGGAGGACACTGCCTGCCTAGGCAGGCTGTGGCCTCCGCTCAAGGCAACAAAGTTTCAATTATAGAAGAAAAATAAACCCCAGATACCTGCTTCCAGCCAGCCTCGCTGGGAGCTTGGGTGGCTGGGGGCTGTGGCCAGCTTGCAAACAGACATTAGCCCCTCACCCATGGTGGCCCCACCCTCATGGGGTGAGGGTCACCCAGGCTGGCCAGGCACCCTAGTGGGAACCCCACCCTGCTCCAAGACACCCTTCAGGGCAAACAAGCCAACCCCCACCCATGCACCAGGCCTCTATCCTACATAAGAAAAGGGTAATATGCAAATTGACCCTAACAGCAGAACAACTGGGAATGACTGGTCACTATGACACACACCACCAGGGAGCAGATGCTTAATGCAGGAGCTGCCCCTGGTGGTCAGTGCACTGCCACAGAGGGACCTCTGCTCAGCCACAAGCCAGGCTGACGGCTGCCAGTACAATGGTGGTGGTGGGAACCTCTCTTGACTCCTCAGCAGTACTAAGGATGTCTGACTGCAGCTTAGGCCTGCTCCCTGCTGGCAAGTGGACATCCCCCAAGGGCTCCCTGACTGCCAGAGGGATGTCTGACTGCCAGTTTAGGCCTGATCCCCCAGAGAGACATCCCTTGAAGGTTCCCAGACTGTGAGAGGGCACAGTCCATGCTGAAGGACCACCCCCCACCCGAGTGCACAAATTTTTTGTGCACCGGGCCTCTAGTGTTGAATAAAAGTGGTGAGAGAGTGCATTCTTGTGTTATTCCTGATCTTAGAGGAAAAGCTTTTAGCTTTCCACAGTTGAGTATGATGCTAGGTATGTGTGTGTCATATTATGCTGCCTTTCTTAGGTTGAAATGTGTTTTTCCTATACCCATCTATTTGCAGCTTGTAATCATACATGAATTTTGAATTTTTGTCATGCTTTTTCAGCATCTACTAAGATACGCCTGTAATTTTAACCTTCTTTTTATTAATGTGGAATATCACATCAAACTGATTTATGGATGCTGAACCATCTCTGCCTCACTAAAATAACTCCCAATTGACCATGTTGTATGATCCTTTTAATGTGTCCTTGAATTCAGTTTGTAAATATTTTGTTGAAAATTTTTGCATCTATGTTCATCAGGAATATTGGGATTTTTTTGTGTAGTGTCCTCTGTGTGGTTTGGGGAGCAGGTTAACACTACCCATGTAAAATGAGTTTGGAAGGGCTCCCTCTTTTATTTTTTGAAGAGTTTGAGAAGGATTAGTATGCTTTGAATATTTCGTAGAGTTTGCCTGTGAAGCAGGCTGGTCCTGGACTTTTGTTTCTTTGGAGGTTTTTGATTATTGACTTAATCTCCTTGCTAGTAAAAGGTCTGTTTCAATTTTCTATATCATGATTCAGTGTTGATAGGTTGTTGTATGTTTCCAAGAATTTATTCATTTCTTCTAGGTTGTCCAATTGGTTGGATTATAATTGTTCATAGTCTTTTATGTTCCCCTGTATTTCTGTAGTATTCAGTTATAACATCTTTTATTTCTGATTTTATTTGAGTCCTCTCTTTTGTGTAAGTTTATCTGCAATGTATCAATTTTGTTTATCTTTTCAAAGAAACTGCTCTTAGTTTAATTGATCTTTTCTATATTCTTTTTAGTTTATATTTCATTTATTTCTGCCCTAATTTTTGTTATTTCCTTCTGATACTAAGTTGGGGCTTCATTTGTTCTTTTATAGTTTATTGAGATATAAAATTAGGTTGTTAATTTGAGACTTTTATGTTTCTTGGGGTAGGCATCTATTTCTATGAACTTCTTAGAATTGCTTTGCTTCATCTTATAAATTTGATATGTTACATTTCCGTTTTCACTTGTCTCAAGGTGTTTTTTTCTCTTGATTTCTTCTTTGAACTGTTGGTTATTCTGTAGAATGTTGTTTAATCTCCACATGTTTGTGATTTTTCCAGTTTTCCTTGTGTGTTTTCTAGTGTATTTCCTTGTGTATTTTCTAGTTTGTGGTTGGAAAAGATGTTTGATAAGATTTCAATCCTCTAACTTTATTAAGACTTGTTTTGTGGTCTAAAGTGCTCTGTGTGGGAAATTGTTGCATGTTCACCTCTGAAGAATGTGTGTCTGTTGCCAGTGGAATGCTCTGTAGCTATCTGGTAGTCCATCCAGTTGGACATACTTAAACCGATGTGACCTTATTGATTTTCTGTCTGGATGATCTCTCCACTGAGTGGGGAATCCCAGTTCCCTACTATTGTATAGCTTTCTGTTTCTCTCCTTCGGTCTGACAATATTTGCTTTATGTATCTAGGTGCTTCTGTGTAGGATTTGAAAGTATTTTTAAATAGATTTTTATATTTTAGAGAGAGAAGAAAGGGCAGAGAGAAGCATCATTAGTTGATTCTTATATGTTCTCTGACTAGGGATTGAACCCGCAACCCTAGGTATCTAGATGACACTAACCAACTGAGCTACCCAGCCAGAACTAGATGCATAAGTATTTAAATATATCCTCATACTGGTTTGACCCTGTTATTATGTAGCACTATTCTTTGCTCATTACAGTTTTTGTTTTAAATTCTGTTTTGTCTGATATACCAGGTGTACCAGTTAATAATGCAGATTTTGTAATCAAAGAAAACATGGTAATTTCAAGAGAAATATCAAAAGTGCTTTATTCAAAGTAATGTCCATCGCTAGCTACGCATTTCCTGCATCGTTAGGTAATTTGTGAATACCGTCCCAATAGAACTTTTCTTGTTTTGAGGCAAACCATTCAGAGACCCAATTTTCTACTTCTTTGTACATTTTGAAGTGCTGCTCAGAAAGTGCATGCGCCATCGATTGGAACAAGTGGTAATCTGAAGGAGCAAGGTCTGGTGAATACGGTGGGTGGGTTAATACTTCCCAGGCAAGATCTTTTAACGTGTCTTTAACTGGTTTTGAAGTGTGTGATGGTGTGTCATCATGAAGCAAAATTACTTTGCGATGTCTTCTGGCCCATTCTGGTCATTTCACAATCAAAGCGTGGTTCAAATTATTTGTTGTCAGTATTGATCAGTATTAATGGCTTCACCTGGGTTTCGAAGCTCATAATATACCACACCTTCCTGATCCCACCAAACGCAGAGCATTGTCTTCTTTCTGAAGCGATTTGGCCTTGCAGTCGATGTTGATGGTTGACGTTGATCAACCCATGATTTTGTGCTTTTGGGTTCTCAAAGTAAATCCACTTTTCATTGCCAGTCACAATTCGATGCAAAAAAGACTTCCTTTCATGCCGTTGAAGATACATTTTACTGATGACTTCTCGGTTTTCCATTTGTCTTTCGTTCAGTTGATGTGGCACCCATTTTCCTTCCTTTAAAATTTTTCCCATTGCTTGTTAATGATCGGAGATTGTTTGCTGAGTAACGTTTAATCTTTTTGCAAGTTGTTTTTGAGTTTGACACACACCTTCATCCAATAATGCTTGTAATTGTTGGTCTTCAAGCTTTTTCGTTTCACCTGGACATTCTTTGTCTTTCACATTGAAATCATCACTTTTAAAGCATTTAAATTGGCCTTCACAAATATCTTGAGATGGAGTATGTTCACCATAAGCTTCCCAAAGTATATGATAACTTTTTCTTCAAAAAAATGAATTAAAACTTCCCACAAATGCTTTTTTTTGCATGAAATTCTACATTTTTAAGCATAAAAATATCTATGATGTTAACACCTTCAGCAAATTTGACATGTAAGAAGTTTTGAAGCTTGCTGTCAATACAACAAAATAGCATACATATCAAATCGAATATATATCAACATATGTGTTACTCGATCTATTGAAAAAAATATTTTAAAGAGTTTATTATTGAAAGTATTACATATGTCCCCCTTTCCCCCCATTGACCCCTGGTAGTTAACTTCCACCCCACCCCCCACCCCCTCCCATACACACACACTGTTGGCCTGTAATTCTCTTTGCAGTGTCTTTATCTGGTTTTGGAATTAGGATAATGCTGGCCTCAGGAAAAGAATTTGGAAGTGTTTCTGCCTCTTGGATTTTCTGAAATAGTTTGAGGAGGATAGGTATTAGTTCTTCTTTGAGTGTTTGTTAAAACTCCCCTGTTTAGCCATCGGATCAGGGCTTATGTTGGGAGTTTTTTTATTACTACTTCAATATCATCAGTTGCTACTGGCCTATTCAGGTTTTCTGATTCTTCCTGATTTAGTTTTTGGAGATTGTATTATTCTAGGAATTTGTCCATTTCATCCACATTATCCAGCTTGTTGGCATATAGTTGCTCATAATATTTTCTTACAATCCTTTGTATTTCTGTGATGTTAGTTGTTACGTTACCACTTTTTTTTTCCAATTTCAATTATTTGTGTCCTCTTTGTTTTTTTTTTGTTTTTTTCGTTTTTTTTTAATTTTTTACGGAGAGAAAGGGAGAGGGATAGAGAGTTAGAAACATCCATGACAGAGAAAGATCAATCAGCTGCCTCTTGCACACCCCTCACTGGGGGTGTGCCTGCAACCAAGGTACATGCCCTTGACTGGAATCGAACCTGGGACCTTTCAGTCCGCAGGCCAACGCTCTACCCACTGAGCCAAACCGGTTAGGGCTCTCTTTGTTTCTTGATGAGTCTGGGTAAAGGTTCATCAATCTCGTCTATCTTGTCAAAGAACCAGCTCTTGGTTTCATTGATCTTTTGTATTTTTTTCAGTCTCTATGTCATTTATTTCCACTCTGATCTTCATTATTTCCTTTCTTCTGCTTATTCTGGACTTTTCTTCTTGTTCTCTTTCTAATTCTTTAAGTTGTAGGGTTAAATAGTATATTATTAATTTTTCTTATATTTTTAAAAATATATTTTATTGATATTTTTACAGAGAGGAAGGGAGAGGGATAGAGAGTTAGAAACATTGATGAGAGAGAAACATCGATCAGCTGCCTCCTACACACACCCTACTGGAGATGTGCCTGCGACCAAGGTACATGCGCTTGACTGGAATTGAACCTAGGAGCCTTCAGTCCACAGGCTGGTGTTCTATCCACTGAGCCAACCCAGTTAGGGCTTTTTCTTGTATTTTGAGGTAGGCCTATAGTGCTATGAACTTCCCTCTCAGGACTGCTTTAGCTGTATCCCAGAGATTTTTGGATTGTTGTGTGTTCATAGTCATTTGTTTCCAGGATGGTTTTTTATTTTTTTCTTCATCTCATTGGTAATCCATTAATTGTTTAATAACATGCTATTTAGCCTCCATGTGTTTGTTTTTGAGTTTTTACTGTAATTGATTCCTAACTTCATTCCATTATGATCTGAGGAAATGCTTGATATGATTTCAATCTTCTTGGACTTGTAGAGACTTGTTTCGTGTCCTAACATGGTCTGTCTCTAAGAATGACCCATGTGCACTTGAGAAGAATATATATTTTATAGATTTGGGGTCAATTTAATCTAATAAAAGAGTAATATGCAAATCGCCCACCCACCAAGCCATGCCCACTAGCCAGTCAGAGTGGCTGTATGCAAATTAACCCAGCCAAGATGGTGGCCAGCAGCCACAGAGCTAAACAGCAGGCTTCCATTGCAACTGCCTGCCTAGGCTGGCTGAGCCTCTGCTCACGGTAACAATGTTTCAATTATAGAAGCCACAGAGCTGAAAGAAACAGGAGGCTTCCTTACCTCCCTAGGCCTCAGCTCAAAGCAACAGTATTTTAATTATAGAAGGTAAATAAACCCCAGAAACCTGATTCTAGCCAGCCTCGCTGGGGTCTTGGGTCAATGGGAGCTGTGGGCAGCCTGAAAGCCTGAAAATGGCCCTCAGCCCCTCACCCAGGCTGGCCAGGTACCCCAGTAGGGACTCAAACCCTAAAAGGACTGTGGGCAGCCTGAAAATGGCCCTCAGCTCCTCACCCAGATTGCCCAGGCACTCCAGTAGGGACCCAAAACCTGAAGGGGCTGCAGGCAGCCTGAAAACGGCCATCAGCCCCTCACCCAGGCTGGCCAGGCACACCAGCAGGTGGACATCCCCCGAGGGCTCCCAGACTGCAGAGGGCACAGGCTGGGCTGAGGAACCCCCCCCCCCCCCGAGTGCACAAATTTTTGTGCACTGGGCCCCTAGTTATTCTATAAATATCAAATCCATCTGATCCAGTGTGTCATTTAGACTCACTGTTTCCTTATTAATTTTTTGTCTGGAAGATGTAACAGTGAAGTCAGCAGGGTGTTAAGACCCTTGATTATGACTATATTGCTGTCAACCTCTTCCTTAAAGTCCTCGAGAAGTTTTTTTTTATTATAGTTAGACTAGAGGCCCAGTACACAAAAATTTGTGCACTCTGGGGGGGGAGGGGTCCCTCAGCCTGGCCTGTGCCCTCTCTCAGTCTGGGACTCCTCGGGGGATGTCCACCTTCTGGCTTAGGCCCACTCCCCAGGTGATTGGGCCTAAGCTGGCAGTCAGACATCCCTCTGGCAACCCAGGAGCCCTCAGGGGATGTCCACTTGCCAGTGGGGAGCAGGCCTAAGCTGCAGTCAGACATCCTTAGCACTGCTGAAGAGGCAAGAGAGGCTCCCACCACCACTGCTGTACTGGCAGCCTTCAGCCTGGCTTGTGGCTGAGCAGAGCTCCCCCTGTGGGAGTGCACTGACCACCAGCGGGCAGCATTGAGCATCTGCCACCTGGTGGTCAGTGTGTGTCATAGTGACTAGTCATTTCCAATTGTTCTGCTGTTGGGGTCAATTTGCATATTACTCTTTTATTATATAGGTTGCTCCTATATTGGGTGCATATATGTTTACCAGGGTTATATCCTCTTATTGGATCAATCCTTTTAGTATTATACAGTGTCCTTTATTGTCTATTGTGATGGCCTTTATTTTGAAGTCTGTTTTGTCAGATATGAGTGTTGCCACCCTAACTTTTTTCTGTTTCCATTTGCATGGAAGTTTTTTCCCATCCCTTTACTTTTATCCTGTATGAGTCTTTTGTTCTGAAGTGGGTTTCTTGTATAGCTGGGTTATGTTTTCATGTTCATTCAGCTACCCTATATCTTTTGATTGGAGCATTTAAGCCATTTACATTTAAGGTTATTATTGATAGATACTTATTTATTGCCATTTTAATTCTGTATGCCTATGTTTCTCTCTTTCTTCTCGTTATAGCAATCCCTTTAGCTTTCTTACAGTGCAGGTTTGGTGGTAGCCTTTTTTTTTTTTGTCTGGGAAGCTATTTATTTCACCATTTATTTTGAATGATAGCCTTCCTAGATATAGTAATCTTGGTTTCAGATCCTTGCTTTTCATTACCTGGAATACTTCATGACATTGCCTTCTGGCCTGAGGAGTTTCTGATGAGAAATCAGTTGACAGCCTTCTGGGAGCTTCTTTGTAGGTAACAAATTGCTTTTCTCTTGCTGCCTTTAAGATTCTCTCTGTGTCTTTAATTTTTGGCATCTTAATTACGATGTGTTGGGCATGGACCTGTTTGGGTTCTTGCTTGGCACTCTTTGTGCCTCCTGAACTTGTGTGACTTTTTCCTTCACCATGTTAGCTGGGTGTTCTGCTATTATTTCTTTAAACATGATTTTTATCCCTTGCTCATTTCCTTCCCCTTCTGGGAGTCCTGTCATGCAAATATTGTTACATTTCATGTCCCACAACTCCCTTAAGCTGTTCTCTTGTTTTTTAATTTTTTTTCTTTTTTAAAAAAATATTTTTTATTTCAAAGGAAGGGAGGAGAGAGATAGAAACATCAATAATGAGAGAGAGTCATTGATAGGCTGCCTCCTGCATGCCCCACATGGGATCAAGCCAAAACTTGAACATGTGCCCTGACCAGGAATTGAACCATGACCTCTTCGTTCGTAGGTCAACACTCAACCACTGAGCCATGCTGGCTTGGCATTTTTGTTGTTGTTGTTTTGGTTCTCTGAGTGATTTTTCTGCCCTGTCTTCTAATTCACTGACCAAATCCTTGGTTTCTCCTCATCTGCTGCGTATTCCTTCCACTGTGTTCTTTATTAGTGCTATATCATTCTTCATAATTACTATATCTTTTCTCATGCTGTTGAGCATCTTTGCTATCATTATTATGAACTCTATGTCTAATAAATGTCTTATCTCCATTTCATTTAGCTCTTCTTCTGGAGAATTCTCTTGTTATTTTGTTTTGGGCTTGTCTCCCCATTTTGGCTGCCTGATTAGGTACGTGTGTGTGTATTAGGTAGATCTGCTACTCCTCCCAACTTCTAGTGCAGGACAATGTCACATTCTGTTTTTGAATAGTCCTGAGTGCTATGTGGAGCTATCAGCTATACATAGCTTATGGCTCCCTCTGCTGGGCCTGGGTGCCTTTGGAAAGGACCAGATGTGCACCAAGATCTGCTTTTCCTAGCCCTGAGTCCAGAAATAGATCAGGCAAAGACTCAAAGCCTCAAGAGATCCACCTCTGCCTGCAGTCAGATTGTATTCAGTCTTGATTAGCTTCAGGCTATTGACCACAGGTTTTCCAACAGGGTGGGGCAATTGCTTCCCCCCTAGGCAAAAGCTGCCTGGAAGATAAATGTCTGCCCAAGAAAGATATCCTCCACAGTGTGAGGGAATGACTCAGCACAAGAAACCAGGGTTTCTGCCTTCTGAGCTCTAACCTCAGGTCCCCCAACCCTGGCTTCTGCTCCCACAGGTCCAGTCCACTCTGCCTCCTTCTTCCAGAACCTAAGGTGAGTGGATGCACACAAAATTTTGTGTGTAGGCTCTTTCAGAGGGTGCCTGCATTTCTAGCTCTCTCTCTCTGGCTGACAGCAACCCTGCTGCTTTTCACAGCTTCATGTTATGTGGTCACCTTTCTCAGTTCTGGTGCTCTAGGCCAGGGAGCCCAGTTTGGGGTTTAGACCTCATATTCTCAGTGGGAACCCCCCATAGGTGAGTTATCCCTCTGGACCTTCAGCTGCTGTCTGTGGAAGCCTGGATAGCCCTTTCACACCTTCACACTTCCTACCAGTCTCAATGCAGGCTCCACTTTCTATCCTTGGTTATCCAGTTCTCTCCAGCTAGTCTTCAGTTGATTATTCAGGATAGTTTTTCTGTATTTGTAATTCCAGTTTGGTTCTGGGAGAGTGTCAATGTAGCTTCCACTTACTCCACCACCATTTTGGAACTCTTAAAACATCCTATTTTAAATTGATAACAAGTTTGATAGCTTGTTATTCCTAAACTTTACTCTTTTACTTCTCCCCCTCATATTTTTTTCCCAAATTATACCAAGGTAATAAATGCACTTTATGACTTCTTTAAATTTATATGGTACTCCAACATATTAATACAAATTGCAAAAAAAAAACCAACCCCCAAACACCCACAAATACATTTACAGTAGTATCATTGGTCACCAAAATGGAGAGGGAAAGGAAATTTTACAATTGTGAGAATACACAGATGTTCTTATTAAGGCTGTATTGACCCATAGTACATGGTCATCAAACACTTCACAACCCTGGAATGCCCCTTGTGGTGAACATGTCAGCACACAGTATTTCCTAAATTCTCACATGTTCCTCATTGTCTGACTCATGGGTGAACTGGGAGGAGGTCATAGACATTGTGCCCTCCTTCCCTTGTCTGACCAAAACTCAAAGCATCACAGCCACTGCCAGGCCAGCTGTAGCCTTGGCCTCTTCATTGGAAGTGGCCAACTGAGGATTAACTTCAATAAGATCAAGTGCTGACAGCAGCTCTGTGTTGTGTATTTCCTCAGTAATGTACATGCCTTCTCAATACGTCAGTCCCCCTGCAACAGGAGTTCCTGTGGCTGGAGCCAGTGTAGGGTCAAATGCATCAATAGCAAAGCTCAGATGGATTGGCCTTTGTCTTTTGCTGATCAGTAGATAGAATGTCTGTCTGTTCCATGACCTTCTGGATACCAAGTTTATCTATCTCTCTCATGGAAAAATACTTTAAAATAATTCTTTAAATGTTCAGGGGGGTCCATCTCTTAGACCAATATACACAAGACTTGGGGAAGGGATACAAGGTTTGATCCAGGAAAATCCCGGGAGCTGTTGCACCTTGTCCTATAGTCCTCTGAGGAGAAATGAAATTGGCTGTCTGTGGAGACATCCAGATGAAAGTGGTGAGGGGTGTATTGATGTCAGTGTGGGCATTAACCCAGATCACACAAGGGTCTGGGCAGTGCTGGGTGTGGCCACTAATGGTACCAATTGCCAGGCTGTGGTCTCCTCCCACTGTGACACAGCTGTAGCCTCCTGATACTGCTCTACTAATTACCTCAGACAGTTCCTGGTAGGTGAGACCCACTGAGTGACAATTTGCTATCAGGTTGTGTACAGATCCTCTTTGGGGACTGGAGTGAAACTCAAATCTCCAAAGTCCTTTAGGCTGCAGCCCAAATTGGAGAGCCTTTTCAATCACAGCAGCTTCTCTGATAGCAGCAGGACCATATTCTACTCCTTTTCTTTTCTGTCCCCTTGAGAATGGGGCTCCAATCATAGCCATGGAGTAGACAGACTTTTCAAGAACAAAATGCAGTTGCATCCAGAGATGTGAGAGGCTGCTGCTTAAGAACATGGTGGGCAGCACAGAATGCTGCAAAGCGACCATCTCCCTCACATTTTAAGTTATTGATATTTCAGTTTACATATTTTTATATTATGTATACAATAACATTATTGTAGTTATGATAATTTTTAACATGTTTGTTTTTTAACCTTTTAAACTAGAGTTGCAAGTGAATTATGCACTACCATTATCATATTACAGAATCTATCTTTGACCATATATTTACCATTACCAGTGAGTTTTCCACTAACTTATTTTTTTGTGTTAATTAGTGTACTAATTACTTTACTTCCACTCAAAGAGCACTGTTTAGGATTGCTAGTGGCCATGAATTCCCTCTCAGCTTTTGTTTGTCCAGGAAAATTTTTATTTCTCCTTCATTTCTGAAAGACATGTTTACTGGGTATAATATTCTTGTTGACAGTTATTTTCTTTCAATATTTTGAATCTGCTGAGTCTTACAGGGGTTTCCTTATATGTAACATTTTTTCTCGCTGTTTTCAAAATTCTTTGTCTTTGACTTTTGGTAATTCAATTATACTGTGTCTCAGTGTAGGCCTGTTAGGATTCAACCCATTTGGAATCCTTTGTACCTCATGGATCTGCACGTTCATTTCTCTCCTTAGGTTTGGGAACTTTTCAGTCATTATTGCTTTGAATATACTTTCTTTTCTCCTTGTGAAATTCCCATATTGCAGCTATTATTTCTTTTGGTTATGTTGCATAAATCCCTTAGGCTTTGTTCACTTCTTTTGTTCTTTTTTTAAATTATTTATTTATTTATTTGATAGAGAGAGAGAGAGAGAGAGGAATGAAGAAAAAGAGAGAAACATTGACTTGTTGTTCCACCTATTTAAGCATTCATTGGTTGATGATTCCTTAAGAATATGTGCCCTGACCGTGGATCAAACTTGCCACCTTGGCAATATCAGGACAATATTCCAACTAACGCACCTACCCAGCCAGAGCAACTACTATTCATTCTCATTCTCTCTTCTCTCTCTCTCTTCTCTCTCTTTCTCTCTCTCTCCTCTCTCTCTCTCTCTCTCTCTCTCTCTCTCTCTCTCTCTCTCTCTCTCTCTCTCTTTGCTACTCTGACTAGATAATTTTAAATGTCCGTGTTCTAGGTCATTTTTTCTTCAGGGTCAGGTTGGCTTTTGAAGTTTCCTATTGAGTTATTCACTATAATCCTTGTATTTTTTCAGCTCCAGGATTTAAAAACAAATGTATGTTTTCATTTATTTTTGTTTTTAGAGAGAGGGATAGAGAGATAGAAATATTGACTCTAGAGAAACATCATTGATTGGCTGTCTCCTGCTCACCCCCTACTTGGGATTAATGCCCTGATCAGGAATTAAACTCTTGACCTCTTTTTTTGTTTGAGTTTTTTTTGTTATTGTTGTTAATCCTCACCCAAGGATAATTTTCCATTTATTTTTAGAGAGAGTGGAAGAGAGAGGGAAAGACAGAGATATCAGTGTGAGAGAAACACATCCATTGGTTGCTTTCTTCACCCACCCTGACCAGGGCCCAGACTGGGAAGGAGCCTGCAACCGAGATACATGCCTTTGACGAGAATCAAACCCAGAACCCTTCAGTCTGCAGGCTGACACTCTATCCACTGAGCCAAACCAGCTAGGGCCAAACCTGTGACCGCTTGGTTCCTGGGTTGTCAACTACTGAGCCACACCGGCTAGGCTCTAGGATTTTTAAAAATATATATATTATTGATTTTTTTTACAGATAGGAAGGGTGAGGGATAGAGAGTTAGAAACATCAATGAGAGAGAAACATCGATCAGCTGCTTCCTGCACACACCCTACTGGGGATGTGCCCATATCCAAGGTACATGGCCTTTACCAGAATCGAACCTGGGACCTTTCAGTCTGCAGGCCGACGTTCTATCCACTGAGCCAAATCGGTTAGGGCTAGGATTTTTTTTTTAATGGTTTCTGATTCTTTGTTGAACTTTTCGTTTGGTTCATGCATTATTTTCTGAATTTTGTTTAGTTGTTTGTGTTCTTGTAGTTCACTCCATTTCCTTAAGAGAGTTATTCTGAATTCTCCAACAGATCACAGACCGCTATTTCATTAGGGTTAGTTAGTGGAGTGTTATTTGTTTCCTTTTGGTGGTGTCACATTTGTGTGTTTTTATTTACTATCCTTGATTCC
The DNA here is from genome assembly GCA_004026665.1 of Murina feae. Classification (NCBI taxonomy): domain Eukaryota; kingdom Metazoa; phylum Chordata; class Mammalia; order Chiroptera; family Vespertilionidae; genus Murina; species Murina feae. The sequence goes on along the minus strand of PVJC01006665.1, from coordinate 4,160 downwards.
TCACATGGGTGTCTGTGCATCTGAGTTCATGATTTTCTTTTCCAGATTTCACATGCTTTGGGTAAGTTTTTGGGGTTTTGAATGTGTCTGCTGGTAACATCCTTGGGGAGGTAGGTCCTGCCATCAGGGTCTATTTTGGAGCAAAGCCATTACCTGAGCTCTGTGGTCAGGGTGGGGGGTGCTGCGGCCCGGAGTCAGGATTGCTGGTTTTCTCCCAAAGTGAGGCTGAGAATGGGCAGTGCCTGAATGCTCTAGTCAGGCTGACTAGACCGCTGGTACTAGGATACCAAGTAGTGGGGGGGTCTCTGAATTAGTTTTCATGCCCCATGGTGGGGGCAGCAGAATAAGCTCAGGGCCTGGGTGGCTTATTGTTTAGGGGACCCAAATGAGGCGAGATATTAGTAAGGAATGAACTCTCCGGTCAGATAGGGCCACCAGAATTGCTCTGCAGGTTGGGAAACCACACAATGTGCTCTCTGCTCAAGTGCCCCTGTAAGCAGGGGTATTAGATCGCTACACAGCTTCCTGTGTGGCGGGTTGAGTCAGGCGGCTGAAGGCTGCACTCAGCAATGGGCTACACATTAGTTTCCCTGACTGGAGAGGAGGACACTGGCTTGCTCTGCAGAGGATCAGCTCTGGACTCTGCTCTAGTGTTGCCGGGCTAAGTAGCTCCCACTTGTCCCTACTCAGGCTCTGTGGTTGGGTGGGGCTGCAAGTGAGCCCCCTCCTCGGGTGGATTGGGATGGCCAATTCTAAGCCACCTCCCAGGTGCTCCTGGTCAGGCTTTCTGGTGGGAGGGATCGGGAGCTACACCAGCTGTGGGCAGAGCTATGCAATAGCTGCACTTCCTGAGTGGCGTAGGCCACACTCACAGCTGCAGGCCTGCAGCCCAGGCTCCTGCTCACACTGTGCCACCATCCTGGCTTTGCAGTGAGGGAAGCAGCTGACAGGAACTGCTTCTTGGACTGCAGGTAGGAACTTGGTCTGCCAAGTCCCGGGTGGTGGTTGTTGCCAAGCCCTGTGCCCCTTCTCCATCACAATCAGATTCCTAGTGGAGGAGCCCATAAATCCCCCGGTGATCCCCATGGGATGGAACTGGAGTACGGGTTTCCATGACTGGACCCAGAGTTTTGGGGGTGGGAGCCGGCTGTCGGCCCCGGGCTCTGTAGGCTGTGCTGGCCGGGGCAGGGGCAGTGCAGTCTGTGTAGCTCCTCCTCTCACTCTCGTAATGTTCTGAGATTGCTCTCAGTGGTGTCTTATCCATGAATAGGTGGTCCTTGTTCTTGTGAGGGGGATGAAGTCAGGAATGACGTCTGTCACTAGCTTGGAGACATCACTCTCTGTGCCATTCCTGCTTGGAGAGGAGGACCATGTGGCCCATGTGGCAGCTTGTCCGCCTGTAGCTGTGCTTGAGAACATCAGTGTAGCTTCACCTTGGAGTTACCCAGACTTTGTGAGTAGACTTGGTGCCCTGTGCTCAGCATGGTGCAGAGCGAACCGCCCTTTACTCCTTGGATGAGAGAAGCGTGCATCCTGAAAATGGCAAAGGAGAGAAAACAATCACAGTGGAGATGAAAGGAAATAAGTTCCAAGTGAGTGCGTTAATTGTAGTACATTACAGTTATGCTTGATAACGACTGAACGTCTCTTTATGTAGTTAGCTTTGAACACAGACACTGAAATGAGAGAAAAGTCCAGATCTACTCAGGAGTGCTGGCTGTCGGCATACATCAGAATCACCTGTGGCGCTTAGCACGCGCCAGGCTTACCCCAGACTTAATTGAATCAGGATGTATAGACATGCGTCATTTGCTCCCAGTAATTAAGAACCGAATAAACAGGCTCTGGCTGGGTAGCTCAGTTGGTTAGAGCGTTGCCCCCATACACAGGGTTCGTGGGTTCGATCCCCAGTCAGGGCACATATGAATCAACCAATGAGTGCATAAACAAGTGGAACGACAAATCAGTGTTTCTTTCCTCTCTCCCCTCTCCTTCCTTGCCTCTCTCCCTGCCTCCCTTCCTCTCTCTCTTTCTTTCAAAAAAAAAAGTAAAGAATTGAATAAACAATGAAAACTGGTTTTATGCTTTTAACTTTATTAAAGAGTGAATTTTAGGTTCCTAGAAAGACTTTTTTTTTTTTTTTTTTTACAGAGAGGAAGGGAGAGGGATCGAGAGTTAGAAACATCGATGAGAGAGAAACATCGATCAGCTGCCTCTTGCATACCTCCCACTGGGGTTGTGCCGGCAACCAAGGCACATGCCCTTGACCAGAATCGAACCTGGGACCTTTCAGTCCGCAGGCCGACGCTCCATCCACTGAGCCAAACCGGTCAGGGCTAGAAAGACTTTTTATACACAAATGGAAAGTAATTACTTGATTCTGAAATGTCTTTTCGAAGGCTAAGGAAAACCCATCAGTTTTCACTCTGCAAATATCTAATCTGAGCAAAAATATAGTGGCTGTGCTGTTTTCCATTTCTTAAAAATGTGTCACTTGAAAAATGTGTCATTTATCTGGCTATTTATTTGTACTAGTAGTTGGTGCTTTTGTGATTTGCTGACTCAGCTGAGGTTGTGGGTAGCCTCCACCTCCACCTCCACCATAAACTATACCCGAGTTTCTGGCGGCTGCTCTGTGGTCCCCATTGTGTGTTTTGTTGTTTTTTTTTTAACATCCTATTAAGAGTTTATTAAGAAATGTTGTTTCACAGGCCACACAGAAATAAAAGGACTATGTACAGGCTTTCAGGAAACAGGCAGGGAGCTGAGAAGGACCAAGTTGAGTCTAGGGCCTTGGTGGGTGCATTCCTGGGGGAGGGGGCCCTCGCATTCCTGGTGGAGGGGGTGTGGTCCCCATTGTTGATTCTTCTCTGGGACGTTTCTGAGCGACTGCTGCTCAGTGCTCAGTAATGATGCCTAGAAAAAGGTGCGGTAGTGGTTTCCCTCAGCGTGTTCCCGCCTGGACTTCTGCGTTAGTCCTGTGGGGGTGTGACAGGCACTGTGGCTGGAAAGCGAGCACTAGGGGTGAATGTAAGAACAACAAGCTTTGAGCTGTTTTCTTAAGCTCTCTGTCAGCCATGACCCGTCACTGTAACTGCACTGTCCCCGAGACAGACAGGAGAGGCGCTGGAATTGTGGGCAAAGGCCGCCTCAACACGCCAGGCTTTGAGATCTTTGTTCTTAGAAGTAGGGAATGGACTTTTGTTTTGAATTTTAGAATCTCAAGGAGACCAATGTCATTAATCTTACTTTCACTTATTGAAAATGAAACCTACCTTTTTTTGTATAAATTAAACTGGTCCTTTCAAAATGAAATAGTTGTGAACTTTTTTTTTTTTTTTAAATGTATTTTATTGATTTTTTACAGAGAGGAAGAGGGATAGAGAGTTAGAAACATCAATGAAAGAGAGACATTGATCAGCTGCCTCCTGCACACCTCCAACTGGAGATGTGCCCGCAACCAAGGTACATGCCCTTGACCGGAATCGAACCTGGGACCTTTCAGTCCGCAGGCCGACGCTCTGTCCACTGAGCCAAACCGGTTAGGGCTAGTTGTGAACTTTTGTAAACATTTGGAAGCTGTTGTATTTTTAAAGTAATTAAAATGTTATTGGCATTAAAAGAAATCTCTCTCTCATACTGAGAACTGAGTGTTTACAGTTCTGTAGGTACAGCAGAGATTTCTGTGTCGTGTGAGTCTCCTTTGTGACTTCGGTCACGGTTGAGGTTTGGCCAGTCTGTGTGCAGAAGCAAACCCTCTGTGAGGCGGCACCGCTTCGTACATACATCCGTGTGGCTGCTCTGGCTCTCCCTGTCCATGTCTCCGCTCTTGTAACACTACTAAGTGCTGGCATTAACTTCCTTCTTAAATTATAAAAGCTATCATGGCCACTTTTGAAAAAAAATTGAAAACCAGATAAGAGAAAGGAAAAACCTCCCATTACTCTGTCACTTTATTGACAATTTTTATATTAAAATATACATATTTATCTAATTTTCCTATATTTTCTTTTAAAAAAAATATATTTTATTGATTTTTACAGAGAGGAAGGGAGAGGGATAGAGAGTTAGAAACATCGATGAGAGAGAAACATCAATTAGCTGCCTCCTGCACGCCTCCTACTGGGGATGTGCCTTCAACCAAGGTACATGCCCTTGAC
>PVJC01006664.1:0-54176 GCA_004026665.1 Murina feae | reverse complement strand
CACGGCCTCCGGTATCTGCCCTTCCCCGAGCCCGTGCACGCGCCTCCGTACCTCTGTACTTTGCTTCCGCTGCTGCTCTGAGTCTCAGACTCTTCTCTGGTTGTAGGATTTACACTCAGCCAGCCGTCCTGCGGGTGCGAGTGGTGTCCGTGTGTTCTTTTCGTGGTTTTTCTGAAATAGTTGTTCACAGCTGCATATGTGGTGTTTACCCTATGCCGCCATCTTGTCTAAATTCTATAACACAGATTATATCCTTCTCTACTCAAAACCTTCAGTGACCTCACTTTTTCTCAAAGTAGAAGCCTAAATCCTCACAGTGGCCCAGAAGACTATACATCCTGGCCACACTACCTCTTCTATTTCCTCTTATACTACTCTCCTTGGGGTGATTCTCCTGCCACACTAACCTTTTCACTTTTCCATAAACATTCCACACAACTTCACCTTAGGGCCTTTACTTAGCAGTTTCTTCCAACTGGAATACTGTTGTCTGCATGACTAATTCCCTCTCTCACCTCAAATATTCATTCTGATGTTACTTTTTCAGTGAGGCCTATTCTGAGCACTCTATGCACTTTTAAAAAAAATTTTATTCCAGAGAGAGAGACAGAGAAACAGAGATAAACATCCATATGAGAGAGAAACACTGATTGGTTGCCTCAATTACACGCCCCCAACTGTGGATTGAATCTGCAACCTGGGTTTGTGCCCTCACCAGGAATCGAACCCACCACTTTTTGGTATACAGGACAACACTCCAACCAACTGAGTCACGCCAAGACCTGATCACTCTATTTAAAATTTCAGTTTGCCCTCCCTTCCATATATTCATTCACTCCCTGTATACCTTGCCTTGTGCTGCTCTCCCTTTCCCCCACAGCACCTAATGTAATTTATTTATTATATTTATATCAGTTTCTGTTAGCCTACAGTAAGAATATAAGCTCCTTGAGGACAGAAATTTTTGCTATTTTATTCACTGCTGTAGCCCAAGCATCTATGGTACCTGGCACACAGTAGGCAGTCACTAAATATTTTTTGAATAAATGAGTGACTGTTGAATCTATTTTGGTAAAATTTCTGTGCCCATTCTTTCTTTTTTTACTTTTTAATTCAGCTCTTGTTACCTTTGTCTGAAATGGTAGTTTTCAAGCTGCAATCCCTGCTTTTCCCCGTTCCTCTCCTTAGACACTGCTTTCAAAGATAGAGCTCTTGAAGCACAAACAAGAGCAACAAAACACCTGCTTGTCATCTACCTTCCTATTCAAAACCTCAGTGATTATACTGACTGCCTAGAAATCAAAGGTTCTGGAGCATATTGCCTGCTTGCATTTGGAGCCAGTTTTCTCCTGCAGTAATCTGCACTTTTGCCATAGTAGTCCATCTGCCAGACCCTAAACATACCTCTTGAGCCTCTGCTCAAGCATTGTTTGCTTTAATGTCTATTTTCTGGGTTTTATTGATCAAGTCCTTTCTCTTTAAGGATTGGCTAAAATGTCCAACGTTCTACAAAGCTTCCCAAGATTACTTGACTCACATTGACTTTCACTGTTATTTCCATATCAGTTTGTTAGTAGCTTTGATAAACCATTAGGGTTTCAGATTTATTGATGTATTATTAGTATTTTTTTAATTTATTGATTTAGAGAGGGGGGGCGAGAGAGAAACATCGATGTCTTATTCCACTTATTTATGCATTCATTGATTGATTTAAAAAATATTTTTTATTGTTGATAGTATTACAGATATCTCCTATTTTCCCCTCTTTTCCCCTCCCAGCCTTTACCTCCCCTCCCCCAAATTGGTTGATTCTTGTCTGTGCTCTAACCGGGGATCGAACCTACAACTTTGGTGTATCAGGATGATGCTTTAACCAACTGAGCCACCCAGCCAGGGTCCCAGCTTCTTTATACTTGAAGTAGGGAATAATACTTCCTGTTATGCTTGTCTCAATTAGACTGTGAAGAACAAGTTTGGTAATACAATTTAAAACATTTTGAAAATTGCCTGACCAATAGCTCAGTTGGTTGGAGAATCATCCCATACAACAAAAGATTACAGGTTCAATCCCCAGTCAGGGCATGTAGGGGAGGCAAATGATTGATTTTTTCTCTCTCACACCAGTGTTTCTCGCTTTCTCCTTTCCTCTCTCTAAAATAAATAAAAACATATCCCCAGGAAGGATTAAAAATTTTTTTGAAAATTATGTTTTCAAAACAAAATGGGATGATAGATCAGTAGAGGTGGGCTGAGTCTAGATTTAATTGCCAAAATTGTTCATTTAGTTTCTACAGAATTTTAAAAAGATTAATAAATACATTTTTGAAAAAGATTGACTCGATTATTTTTCCTTATGGAATGTATAGAAAGATAGTATCATAAAAGATAGAAAAGTCATCCTAACCAGTTTGGCTCAGTGGCTAGAGCGTCGGCCTGCGGACTGAAGGGTCCTGGGTTCCATTCCGGTCAAGGGCATGTACCTTGGTTGTGGGCACATCCCCAGTAGGGGGTGTGCAGAAGGCAGCTGATCGATGTTTCTCTCTTATCAATGTTTCTAACTCTATCCCTCTTCCTTCCTCTCTGTAAAAGGAAATCAATAAAATATATTTTTAAAAAATATAGAAAAGTTAACTAGAGAAAGCAGATTCTGTTGCAGATGAATAATGGTCTGGGCACAGCTTCAGAAAGCCTGCCTGGTACAGATGAAGTGGAACAAACGGTGGAGGCGGTTGGGGTTTTTCAGTTGAAATGTTACCCTCCTGTCTGAGGTTGTGTAGTTGTGTTACTATTCCCAACATCTAGTAGTACTTCATTTATCCTGAATTGTTAGTTACTAAAATGGTTTTTTAAAAATAACTGAAGTTAACTAGTTTAATAATTCTAAATCTTTGTTTTAACTGTTCATAGAGTATTATGTGACATATTATTTACTTCTCTTAGTAAACAGAGAAGAAACCTAAATAAACAATTAAATCTAAGTTTAACTCCTACCCCCCCTCATTTCACAATGGATTTGATGTGGTGTACACAAATAAGTACTTTATAAAAGGATAAATTAGGGCTGAAAGAAGCCAAAAAATAATAGATGACCAAGTGATGTCTTCAGGAGCTGGAGTTTTGTCCAGCACCAAATGGTTTGAGAATATATTATTTCTGGGGTGTAACAAAATGTATTTATCTACAATGTGAGTACTTGTGTCTATATGTGTGACCAGGTAAAGATTTTCTATAATGTTTGCTAAATGGATCTATTTTGTCACTTCTGCAGCCTTTCTTCTTTGCCACCATTTTTTTTGGGGGGGGGATAGAGGACAATTGAAATTGTTGAGACCATAATATCAAGTCTTTGCATAAATTTAAGATACGTAGTTTGTGCATGGTTGATTGTACATAAGAGCAGGCAGTTGTTTATACTGCCCCCCCTACCACACATACACAGAAATATACTTCTGTTCTTCCTGAAGCCTTTACATTTTTATTAAGCTGTCTGCCATTTGAACGATTTGAGATTTCTTTATTTAATAGGCTCTTAAAAACATCTAAAAACTTTAAAATAACTACTACAAGGGTTAGGACTATGCTATTTTTCTGTTAGTGTGAATTGGATTCATCGGATTCTCTTCCTCTAAACACTTAGCCAGGACTAGTGGGAGCTTTGAAAAGAATGGAAGTTAAAGCTAGAGCAAGTAGGGATTGTGGAAAATGGGACTTTGCTATTTAGGCTTTAGGCATCTAGAAAGTATTAATGAGATGTGTTTGGAAAGTAAAAGACAAAGATTCCAGAGAAGAAAAGGTGGGAACAAAGAAACACTTCTGCTACTTCAGTGTTAGTTAATGTGAACCTTGACTTTGTGTTTTAGTTTCTGAGAGTTACCCTGTTTCCCCGAATATAAGACAGTGTCTTATATTAATTTTTGCTCCCAGAGATGTGCTAGGTCTTATTTTCAGGCGGTGTCTTATTTTTCCATGAAGAAGAGTACGGTACACATTTATTGTTGAACAAAAAAAAAAGGAAATTTATTATCTATGTGTCCACACAATGTTCCCGACTCCTGCCCTGTGCAACTCACTGTCTAATTGTGAGTCAGCCAGACTCCGTCAGGGCAGAGCGAGCAGCAGGCGGCAGCTTGTCCTGGTGGTGGCCCGGGCTCTCTGATTAAAAGAGACCTCGCACTTCCTGTCTGCTCCGGCTACGCTGTGGCCAATAGTGAGCTACGTGGCGGCGCCCGCTGCTATGGCCCAGAGTCCAGAGTTACGGTAGCTTCAGGGGGGCCTTATGTTTGGGGGGGACTTATCGGGGAGGCCTTATTATCAGAGAGGTCTTATTTTTGGGGAGGTCTTATTTTCAGGGGGATGCATTCTATTTCAGTGAGAGGCAAGGCTGTAAGTAGGTCTTATTTTCGGGGGATGTCTTACTTTCGGGGAACATGTTATGTGCTTATGCTTTCTTATAGCTGTTTTCAGTGAGCTTTTAGAGACTTAACTGTTGATGTGACTTGACTGGTGAATAAGTAGCACATTATTATAATTATATAGATTAATTTTATTAGTACTCTACTACATTCTAATTTTATTTAATAACTTTTATTATGTATATTTAATGTTAATAGAATGGAAGACGAAATGTTGATTTGGACTTGGCATCATCTCATAGAAAGAGAGGTGAGTGTTAAGAAATAGTAAATATATGGTTAAATTAAGTAGTTGTTTTTATATCTGATATATTTACAATTTGATTGAAAAGTAATGGCAAAAAATTTAGAAACATTTTATTAGAAGAGTTAAATAGAAAATCATTTTCTTTAAATTATATACCTTTTAAAAATCTAGGAATGCCTAGGAGTTAAATAATAGGCTCTATTTCTCATTCGTCATGTGTTTTGACTTATTAAAAGGTCTATGGAATGCCAGAAGTGGTGCTTTATAATCAGGGGAGGGGGAATGGGGGGGGGTTGAGGGTTATGTACATAATTTGCCATGTTTAGCTCACTGATATAGTTGTTATAGTTTAAATGGTATTAAAAGGAAAACTCTTTACCCATTCACCTCCATATACATATACACACTTTCAAACTGAAAGTTTCTAGTTTTCCTTTTTGCCTCATAAGGTAAAGCAATGTAAGAGATGAACTGATGGTTTCTAAAACAAATTTCCCATGAGGAATAGTTTTAGTGTCATCAAGAGTTAGACTTATTTGTTAGAAGCTCTGTCTTAGTGAATATTATAGTTAACTCTTGGTTATATGGGCAAATGGGTGAAAGAACAGCAGTCTTAAATAATAAAAATACAAAGGTAACTAAAATTCTCCAAGTGTTATTCTCTATTTACTGGTACTCTTATTAAACCCATGTGTATTGTGATTTTGAAAAGATGAAATATTAAAAATTGTCACTAGTGGTAGTTTTCTAAAAGCCTGTGGGGGAAAAACTTTTTTTTCATGGATCAAGTCTTTTATATTTCAAAATGAAACCCATTTCCTGATATTTTCCTTGGCAGAATGTTAAGTGCCCTTCATAGGGAAAAAATGGAATGAAGGAAGAAACACACACACCCAGTTTCTCATTTTTGTGTTGGTACTTCTATAGAATAAAATATGGCAATATTTTGTCCTTTAATTATAATTAGAATACATGAAGGATTTTTCTCAAATATTAGGAATAAGGAGTAGAGCTGGTGCTCTCTGTATTGAAAAGTCTTTTGAGACTATAACATGTCAGTGCTGTTGAGTTTCTTAAAACAATTATGTTATTTGTGATAAATAAATGATGTACTAATGTGCAATATGTGTTTATCTTCTGATTATTTGAAAATTGGCAATTCATGTGCTATAATTAGGCAGAATATCTTTTTCCTTAACAACTGACTTATGAATTACATTTTTGGGGTAGATTTACCTTCCTGATTTTGATTAACTTAAATGAATACTGTTGTTAAAAATCTGTTATATTAATGAATGCATATCATTTGATGTTAAAGAGAAGATAGCTCCAAACTTACTGAATAGCATAGGGGATCTAACTTATAGTTTAAGAGCTCCCTACTATATTTATAGATGATAATCCATTGGCTGAAATGATTCTTTTCTCTCAAATCTTTATCATGCTTGTAAAATATAAAATTGAGATTCAGTCTGTGTTAATCATATGGCAAAGTCATCCCTTGGAATAAAATAGAAAGTGTTAAGAATAACCAAGAGCCAAATGCAAGTTATAAAATTTTACTCTTAGCCCTAGCTGGTGGCTCAGTGGTTAGAGCGTGAGACCTGAAGGGCTTCAGATTTGATTCTGGTTAAGGACCTGTACCTTGGTTGCAGTCTCAATCCCTGGCCCCAGTTGAGAGAGAGAGTCCATGTGGGAGGCAACTTATGGATGTGTCTCTTACACATCAATGTTTCTTTCTGTCTTTCCCTTTCCCTTCTACTCTCTATAAAAACCAGTGGGAAAATATCCTCCAGTGAGGATTAACAAAAATAAAATAATACTAAAGGGCTTAATTCAAGCAAAATATTATTCAAACAAGTGTTTCTGATGTACCAAATGTTAGATAGTTAATTTTCAGGCCTCCCTGCTCCTGAAAACGTATGTTTTGTGTGATTTGGCAGCCATTCCAATGCTAAACGTATGTTGTGTGTATCTGATGTCATTTTTCTGTCAAGACCAAGCATCATATTTGTGTTTGTAAATCTTGTCTTGAAATCAGAGAAAAAGAATATTATTAACCCGGTATTGTTAACCTAGTGTTATTAAGAGTAACCTAGAATTTGAATATAAATTCTTAGGAAGAATTAAGGTAACATTTTAAAATTAGTATCCTTCGAGTTGCTACCTGTTCAGAAATTTAAACAATTATAAGTAGATGTGGATTTCCTATAGTTTTAGATCTAAGTAGATATAAATTAATTAAGCCATTAATTCAAATTTTGTTTATAGATAAATCAGTTTCTCCAAAAGGCTCAAGGTAGTACCAAAATCTATTAACTTGCTGGAATTTAATTTTATTTTGTTGAAAACAGAAAAGCAAATGCAGGACCTCATGGAGAATTTCTTTTTAATTATCTGTTAAGGAAGTTAGACAAACTAGTTATGTCACCTTTAAAAAAGTATATTTTTATTGATTTCAGAGAGAAAGGGAGAGAGAGAGAGATAGAAACATCAATGATGAGAGGTAATCATTGATTGGCTGCCTCCTGCACTCCCACCATTGGGGATCAAGCCTTCAACCCAGGCATGTGCCCTGACAGGAAATCAAACCGTGAACTCCTGGTTCATAGGTTGACACTCAGCCACTGAGCCATGCCAGCCAGTCAATTATGTTGCTTTTCATGATATAACTTAATGTGGTACCAATTTATTCTAGTTATTACATTTTTAATGTTCCCAGGAGAAAATTTTGCTGTTGGCTTTGTCTCTAGGAAAAGGTAACTAGAAAATAGAATTACTATTTCAGAAAGGGTAGTAAAAATTGTTTTTAATCTCATGAATCTTAGAGCTTGTGGATTATACAATAAAAATGTACTTTGAATTTGAAATGAAATTGCTGCTTCTTCCTGCACTCCAGTTAGTGTTTCACAGTTGGTCCGAAGCTAAGATGTTAAAGGGGTAAAGCAAAGTGAGCTCTTTAGAAGCATCAAAGCTAAATTCTAAAACCAAAAATGACATAAATTACTTTAAAAAGAGACAAGGTTACACATATTTCTGCTTAGCACCTCAGAGATAATATGACATTTATACTCATTAAACACTTATAAATTGCACTGTTCTCATCACTTCAAACATATTAAGTTATTTAATTCTCATAACAGCCTGACAAAACTTGTTAAATATGTTGGTGTTCTGGTACTTTGAGAAATATTTTAAAGATTTGCTATGGCTGTGCAGAACTGGGCTCCTCCTTTACTGAAAGGCAATACCTTTTAGCAGAAACTTAACTTTAGTTTTCATATTTAAACTGAAACTGATGCAGTAAGAAATAGTGGGGGAGGAAATGGTGGGCATGCCAAAGCAATTTAAGAAGCAACATATAGTGTTAGTAAGAATACTATATGGTTTGACTATTCCCCCACCCTGGTTCTTTAAATATAGTTAGGGTTTTATTGCTAAAATGGAAACATTCATCAACGTGTGTTTCGTGGTGTAACATGAATGGGTGAAATGCTATTTTACCTCTGCATTTCAAATTAGATTATATAAAGAGGAGCAAATGTAAATGTTGTCATCTGTATCAAATTTCTCCTTTTGTCTTCTGATTCTTGTGTGGTAGTGTATTTACTCCTTTTTGACCAGTTGAGCCCCAGAAAAAAGAAGAGCTTCAAGCAAGTACATGATGGCATGTTTAATTTTTTTCCCCTTTTAGCTTGCCTACATATTTTATGGTTTATAAAGTATGTATCGCAGCTCTGCCATGTTCATTTTGAAAATTCCATTTAAGAACCAAAGTTGTAAGGACAAGTAAACAATTTCAAAAATTTCTTGTTGGACTTTTATATTATTTTCTTTTCATAGTAGGTGATTCTGAATTAATGCTAAGTAAGAATTGGGCTTAGTCACAGTTACACTATAGAAGCTTTTGATATGCTTTTCAGACACAGTATTTCCTATATTCAAATAAAAAATATAGAACAAATCGAAGTTACCAGGTTGTTATAATTTTAAAAAGAATTTAGAGTGCTTTCATCTCTCACTTTAATACTGCAAGTTTTTGTTTTAAAGTATTATTGATGTCAGCCTAATGTTTTATCCTAATGCTTGCAGATAAGTGTCCTTTCTGTTCTTTCTTATATTCATGCAAAGTTTTGTTTGGGTCATATACCTAATAAGTTGTATCCTTTAAATTAGGGGTCTGCAAACTATGGCTAGTGGGCCAAATTTGGCTTCCACCTTTTTGGTTTTTTTAAATCTATAAATAATGTTTCGTTGGAATACAGCTACACATTTGTTTGTGGCTGCTTTCACACTATAGCAGCATAGTTAAGTCCTGCAACAGAGACTTTCCTGACCCACAAAACCTAAAATATTTACTGTACAGAAAAAGTTTGCTTACCTCTGCTTGAAATTGTAGAGAGGATTTAATTTGAGTGTTGGCCACCCACTCCATAGAATATTTTGGAGTGTATTAAGGCAATTCAGTATTTGTATATTCCTTACAGTCAAACCATAGTGTAGGCAGGCAATTGAAATTTCCATGGGTTAATGATTTGTGAGTTGATTGATAACAGGAATATGTAAGACAACCTCCCATAAAAATTAAGGAATTAGTATTAATAATTTACTTGAACACCTCTTTCCTGAAGTTCAAGGAAATTGGACAAGATAGTCTAAGATCTCTTTTACTTTGGTTCTAACACTAACTCATTGCACATTTTTTTCATTTTGAAAAGTGGTTTGTAAGTGATGGAAAACATAACTTTTTATTCTGAATTGTATTATTGAACAAACAAGCTCAATGCATTGAGCCAAAAACTATAATTTTTAAGTTAAGGATACATCTAGATTCTGAATATGTGATGCTTAAGAAAATGGGAAAGAATTTTTTTTTTACATTAACCCCTACTTTAGTCTTTAAATACTTTAATTAAAAAAATATATATCTGTGACATTATTAATTACTTAATTAGGCATCCTTGGAGTTTTACTTTTTTCTGTTTTACATGAAAAAATATGTAATTTGGGGAAATTTTCAGATTGATATTTTTCATGTTCAGTTAAACAGAATATTCAACATTTTTAAAGAATTCTTGCTAAAACATGAAAGGCAGATAAACCATATATTCTTTGTCATTCTAAATTATGTAATAGAATATATATAATTATTTTATAGTTATTTTATATTACTAGCTTCCTTTTATGACTTTCTATTTTGATTTTGCAGTCCTGGGGTTTTACTGACACCGATGTAATAATTCAAAAATAAATTATGCAATTAATATTTTGTTAGTTTGTTTTTTCTCTGGGCATTAGTGCTTAAATAGTTCTCTTCCCAAATCTTTTCCATCTAATTATGTAACATACTTTTTGTAATGCATAATTTATTGGATACCTTTAGATACATTTCTAATACAGAAATTTGGTATATTCACATGATAAGATATTATGCAGCACTCAAACAAATGAGCCATGGCTATATGCAATAGTGTGAATGAATAATAGCAACATATATATGTATATAAATGATACTTTTTTATAAAGTCTAAAGTAACTAGAACTAAACTTTGTTTAGGGACTATATATATGTATGTATATGTGTACGTATATATAAGATAAAACAATATTTTACAACAATAAAACCAAAGAAATGATAAACTCAGGCTTAGGGATAGTAAAAACCTTAGATAGGAGACACGGAGAGATGGGTTGGAAAAGGAACAGATAGATACAAGTTATTGTTAGTTTTCTAGTTCTTGTGTTCACATTTATTATAAATAAATATAAATACAAAAGCAGGCCATGAATGGACCAACGATGAGAATATGTCATGACCAGGATTATGACTAATCTAATTTGTATACCTGAAATCAGTTAAACTAAAAAAAGACAAAGCCTGTAGGAATTGGACATGTCTATATTTATTTAAAGCTAATATTGCCATATGACTTGGATAGTTGTTGTATTCAAACATATTAACATTTTAGCTGTCTAAAGATTTTAGTCTAGAAAAGGCAAAATTAATGGTATTATATTTTACAACTACTGTGAACCATTTGGTAATTTTATATACCTGTCATTTTACGGTAAATCTTACAAATTCTTGTCTGTGAAACTTTGCTTCCTCTAAATAGGAGTTTCACAGTGTGCAGTAAATATGCACATGAAACAGTGAGAATGTTCCTTATATTAATAAAACCTAAAGGGTGATGTTTGTGTCTCCTTTTTGTGTAAGTTTACTTGCCCTTCAATATTCATTTTTTGGTAATGTTTTATTGCAGATATGTAGACACTGCACAGTCGTAACTTACTTTTTGCAATGATATGTTAAATCAGATGAAGTCCTATTACTAGTAGGTCTTAGCAGCAGTGTCCTCAGTGCCTAGTTCCTTTTTGTTCATAAATGATGGTCTGGTTTAATACTGCAGAGCATTTTAAGCTAAGCATTTTGAGAGCAGCTTCTGCCTTTCTTTTTCTTGTGGCAGTGTGTTGCTAAAGCGCTTACAGAAATACTGGTACATCAAACAGGGCTTTCCCTTTATTTTCTTACATTGCTATAGTTTTTGTTTGTTATTTTTTTACAAAAGCATTTTGCTCAGATTCACTTAATGCATGCATGTATTCAAACATAAGTATCCATTTCTCACCAGTTGATGCGGTACCAGTACTCAGCCCTCATCTAGTTTCAGATTGTATGCTCTGCTAGGTTACCATTGATGCATGTTTGTTCTGTTTGTATGTAGGTCCTATCCACAGTCAGTTGGAATCCCGGAACGACTCTTGGGCTCGCCTGAAACATAGCAGAGACTGGTTGTACAATTCCTCTTACTCCTTTGAGTCTGATTTTGATCTTACCAAGTCTTTGGGAGTTCACACTTTGATTGAAAATGTTGTAAGTTTTGTGAGTGGAGATGTGGGGAATGCCCCAGGTTTTAAAGAGCCAGAGGAAAGTATGTCTACAAGTCCCCAGGCCTCCATCATTGCAATGGAACAGCAGCAGTTAAGGGCAGAAGTAAGTCTTTGGTATTTACTCCTGTGAGGGACTATGGAAACTTAAACTGAACCACTGAATGTAAAATTGTGGGGAAAACTTTTCCTTTTCTTATATTCATTTCTTCCCCCTTTCCTCTACCTGAACACTTTGGTGTCATTATCTTAAGTATAACAGCATATTTTGTTTGAAAAGTGCATTTTTTTATTTCCATCTCTTATAACAAGATACTCTTATCAGGAGTCTTATCTCCTAGAAACTAGAGTGAGACTGGCTATCTCTTCTAACCAGAGTGAGACAAGCTTCCTTTAAAAAGGGTTAAATTAGAACACTATAGTAATAATGATGAATGCTAAAATTAGGAAGCAGAACTTTAAGGAGACATAGGATGCCTGCATAACCTCAAAGTATCTCCCTCAAAATATTTATTAATTATTGGGGTTTTAACATGTCCACAGTTCTTTGATACTCATCTCTCTGGGAGCTGGAACTTAACTCCTCCTCCTTTTGAGAGTAAGTTGCATTTAGTGACGCAGGGCTAACAACAGTATGAAAAGAGAGTAATTTTATGTTGCAGAAACCTGGCAGACATCTCCTGAACCAAGTGATCAAGAATAACATTGCCTTAGCTGGTTTGGCTCCCTGGATAGAGCCTCGGCCTGTGGACTGAAGGGCCGGCCACTTGCCTGGGTGGTGGGCTTGATCTCCAGTAGGAGGCATGCAGAAGGCAGCCAATCTGATTCTCTCTCATCATTGATGTTTCTCTCTCTCCATCTCCCTTCCTCTCTGAAATCAATAAAAATATATAAAAATAGAAAAAAAAAGAACATTACTACCCGGCAGGTATGATTCAGTAATTAAGCATTGATCTATGAACCAGGAGGTCACAGGTCCATTCCCAGTCAGGGCACATGCCTGGGTTTCAGGCTCATTCGCTAGTATGGTGCATGCAGAAAGCAGCCAATCAATGATTCTCACTAATCATTGATGTTTCTGTCTCTCTTTCCTTCTCCCTTCCTCTCTGAAATCAATAAAGATATATTTAAAAAGAAAGAGTAACATTACCAGTAATAAGATGGTGATATCATGTAACTCTGATAATGTTAAAAGAAGACTTCAAAGTATTCTTCCCCCAAATCCATAACTCTAGTTCAATCATGAGAAAAATTCAGGCAAACCCAAATTGAGGGACATTCTATAAAATACATGAATAGCTCTTTCAGTGTGTCAAGGTCATGAAAAACAAGAACAGACAGAAACTGTCATAGACTAAAGGAGATTAAGGAGACATGACAACTAAATGCAATGTGATATCCTGGAATAGAAAAGGGATATTATGGGAAATTGGTTAATTCCAAATGAAGTCTGTGGTTTAGTCAGTAGTCTTGTCCCAGTTTTAATTTCTTAGTTCTGATAAATATACCATAGTTATGTAAGATATTAACATTAGGGGAATAATTGCAAGAACTCTTCTGTAAATGTAAAATTATTTCCAAAAAAAAAAAAGAGGAGGGTTAGACTGATTGACTACAGTGATAGGTATTGTCCTCCTAGGGAAGGTAGAGTCAGTTTGAAGCAAACCACAGAGAAACCTTTCAGAAATACTTCTCACTTATATGTGGGATATAAAACTGAAATCAACAAATGGACAAACAAGAAAAACAAGTAGACAAAAAAACAGATAAAAACACATAGACACAACAGTATGGGAATAGGGGGAAAGGGTAGTAAAGGATAAGTCAAATATTTGGTGATGGAAAAAGATCTGACTTTAGGTGGTGGACACAGTGCAATATACAGATATGTGTCATAGAAATGTACACTTGAAAACTATAAAATTCTTATTAATCAGTGTCATCTCACTAAGTTTAATTATAAAAAAAGAAATATTTCTAATTCTTGAGCCTAGAGTATCAAATCTAAGAAAAGAGCAAATTAACCATCTCTCCAGGATGCCTAAGCCATGCCCACCAGCCAAGCCACTCCCACCAGCCAATCAGATTGGCTGTATGCAAATTAACCCAGCCAAGATGGTGGCCAGCAGCCACAGAGCTAGAGTAAACAGCAGGCTTCCATTGCAACTGTCTGCCTAGGCTGGTTGAGCCTCTGCTCACAGTAACAATGTTTCAATTATAGAAGCCATGGAGCTGAAACAGGAGGCTTTGTTACCTGCCTAGGCCTCAGCTCAAAGCAACAGTGTTTCAATTATAGAAGATAAATAAGCCCCAGAAACTTGATTCCAGCCAGCCTCGCTGGGACCTTGGGTCAATGGGAGCTGTGGCCAGCCTGAAAACAGCCCTTCACCCAGGCTGGCCAGGTACCCCATTAGGGACCCAAAACCTGAAAGGACTGTGGGCAGCCTGAAAACGGCCCTCAGTCCGTCACCCAGGCTGGCCACACCCCAATGGGGTGAGGGTCCATACTGCTGGGGTGCTTGGCCAGCCTGCAAACAGCCATCAGCCCCTCACCCAGGCTGGCCAGGCATGCCAGCAGGTGGACATCCCCTGAGGGGTCCCAGACTGCGAGAGGGCACAGGCCGGGCTGAGGGACCCCCCGAGTGTACAAATTTTTGTGCACCAGACCCCTAGTTATAAATAAAGTTACAAATATAGCAATAACTATACTACCTTACAGTTTTGAAACCTTCACATATATCTCCTCATGAGCACCACAGTAGCTTTGTGAAAAGGTTACAATAGTACTATTAGCCTTATTTTACATCTGAAGCAAGGGAGACTCAAGAAGTTAAGTGAGTTTCCTAAGGCCACACAGTAGGTGGCAGGGTCCAGCCTTGAAACCAGGTCTTCTACATCTAAATCTATTACTTTTCACATTGTACTGTGTAGCTTTTTTCGTATTATAGTACGCTTACACGGTTTCTAAAGATATTTTGATTTTAAAAAATTTTCATCTTAATAAAATAAATTCATAAGAAATGTTAGAATTTTCTGTGATATATAATATGTTGTTTGTGACATACAGAGTTCCTTTGTGTCTCAGTTCAGTGAAGAACTCTAACCTATGTTTATTTTATTTTTCTCAAGCTTCGTTTAGAGGCACTTCACCAGATCCTCATTCTGTTGTCTGGAATGGAGGAAAAAGGTAGCATCTCTCTGGCAGGAAGCAGGTTGAGCTCAGGCTTCCAGTCATCCACACTGCTCACATCTGTGAGGCTGCAGTTTCTAGCAGGGTGTTTTGGTTTAGGCACTGTTGGACACCCAGGAGCCAAAGGAGAGAGTGGTCGATTGCATCACTATCAGGTAGGTGACGACACCTTGCAGTATAGTCAGATTTTAACTGTCTTTTTACAAAACCAGTTTTATAATTTTGGGTTTAAGATTGAAGTTTAAAATACAGACTTTTAGCCCAGCCAGTGTGTCTCGGTGGTTGAGCATTATTGACTTATGAACCAGGAGGTCACAGTTTGGATTCCCAGTTAGAGCATGCAGGAGTCAGCCAATCAATGATTCTGTCTCATTGATGGTTCTATCTCTATCTCTTCCTCTCTAAAATCAATAAAAATATATTTTAAAAAAACACTTTTAGATGACTCTTAAAGATATCTCATTGGTTTTGTTTCCTGAATAATAGTATTATAGTTGGGGTTAGGTGAGCCATAAAACTGTTGTACTTTCAGATTCCCTGCTGGCTTAGTTTTATTAACCCTTAGCCAAGTTGGTAGAAAGAAATCTAAGATAAGGTGTTTGGGAGGATGGGTTTCAAAAACTTACATTTTAGACTTAAGCATTCTGTCTAGATTCTCACGTTGTTTGAAAAAAAATTTTAAGTGTTATCTTTGTCTTTCATATTTATAGAGGCATACATGCTTTGTGGGAAAGGAGAAAGATTGAATAGAATTAGGAATTATCAATTTAAAAATAAATTTATTTTAAAACTTTTATGTACTGAAATATACTAAATAATTAAAAGCCACCATAGGGCTCTACCAGATAGCTAGACTAAGGATAAAAGGGCTATTACTTTTATTTTGGTAAGAGGCATTATTTTTGCTAATAGAAAAAGTAAATCTTTATTTGTAATTCAGGATGGGATCAGAGCAGCTAAGAGAAACATACAGATTGAAATCCAGGTGGCTGTGCATAAAATTTATCAACAATTGTCTGCTACCCTGGAGAGAGCCCTGCAAGCAAACAAGCATCACATTGGTAAGTAACTGCCCCTGGAAATACAGGATGCAAATTATTTTTGCCTAAGTTTTACGCTAGATAGTTATGCTAGACTAGAGGCCTGATGCATGAAATTTGGGCAAGGGCCTTGGCCCCTGCTGCGGCCACAGCGGCTACCTCTGCCTCAAACCCCACCTACCACAGCTTTGTCTGGAAGGAAGGACATCAGGAAGGACTTCCGGTGTAATTAGCATATTACGCTCTTATTATTATAGACTAGAGACCTGATGCATGAATTCGTGCATGGGTAGGATCTGGCCAGCCCATCCTAATGGAGGCCAATCGGACCAGGCTGGCAGGGATCAGGGGAGGAGGAAAGGAGGTAGGAGGTTGGCGGCTAGCTCTGCCTCCAATCAGGGCTGAGCTGGCCAGAGAGAGGGGTTGCAGGAGGTTGTGGGGGTGGTGATCGGGCTAGTTGGCCACTGCAGTGAACGTCATAGCAACCAATCATCCCAGTTATCCCAGTTCCAGTCGTTCTGTTGTTCTGGTCTCTTGGCATATATATGCCCAAAAAAAACAATACACACACACACACACACACACACACGTACATACATACAAACATACATACATACTTTGTGTTTGACAATAGTAGATCAACTTACAGGTAAAGAGTGAAATTTGAAAATGTAGTCCATTTTAGTAAATGCTTCATTTATTTAAAAAGTGATTCTCAATTGTCTTTCTTTTTTTTCTTTTTTCTTTTAGAAGCCCAGCAGCGTCTCCTTTTGGTTACAGTGTTCGCTTTGAGTGTTCACTATCAACCAGTGGATGTTTCTTTGGCAATTTCCACTGGTTTGCTAAATGTATTATCCCAGTTATGTGGCACAGACACTATGCTAGGACAGCCTCTGCAGTTATTGCCAAAGACGGGTGTTTCTCAGCTTAGCACAGCTTTAAAAGTGGCTAGTACAAGATTGCTCCAGATTCTAGCCATCACTACAGGGTGAGCATTATAGATGTCTTGATAGAACTGTGTTGTATCTGGTATTTTCACATTTTAGTAATTTCACTTCTCTCCTAATCTCCTTTATGTGTTTAATTATAACATTTGCCCTTCTGTGTTACCATTTATTTTTTTTCCCTGTTATTTCATGTAGGACCTATGCCGATAAACTGAGTCCCAAAGTAGTTCAATCCTTGTTGGATCTACTCTGTAGTCAGTTGAAGAATTTGTTATCCCAAACTGGTGTACTACTTATGGCCTCTTTTGGAGAAGGGGAAGGAGAAGATGGTGAAGAAGAAGAAAAAAAAGTTGACTCCAGTGGAGAAACTGAGAAGAGAGATTTCAGAGGTATCTATCACAAACCTTTTTTTCTGTCATTATTTACAAGCATTTATTGAGTCCCCTTTGTGTGTATATCATTAGAATATATACTTTTTTCTTTTGTGGGCTTGAAAGAATTTTTATTGGTTTATTTAGAAACCCCTTTTCTATATCAGTGTGGGTTTGATATAGGTGGGTTTCTGACTAAACCTTCTTTCCTTAAAGTCCATTAAATTTGATGTGGTGACTGTATTGCTTACTCTCCAGGTTCAGTGTCTCCTTAGCTACCTGGTTCAAGAACCTAGAGGTTTTAGGTAACTAATTTCCCCAGGATATGTTTTCTTAGCATCTGATGCTGACAGTCCATCTCTAATCATACTTTTGACTTAAGTGTTTCCCCAGGACCAAAGGCTTTATTATTTGGGAACTGGGTTATAATTAGAGGAGTTGAATTTCTTGCTAGGTTAGCTACTCTGTTCCCTAGTCACTAAAAAGATTCTTGTTATCCTTAGCCATTATAATTTTTGATTGCTATAATATGATCATCTGCTCATAGCTTTAAAAAACTATAGTGAACATTGTATTTCAGTAAATTAAATTAAATTAATTAAACCCTGAATAGAACCACCACAATGTATGTTACATAATAAAGGAAATAAAGGTCTAAAATTGGTTACTTATTTAAAAATGTGTGTGAAACTACCATGTCTTATTACCATAATAAACTCCAGGGGACAAGTAGATACATAGATAATACAGACAGAATGCAGCATGGATTGATGGAGGAATGGATGGCGGCATAGAGGGCAAGTTACTTAACCATTCTGGGCTCCAATTCCCTCACCTATAAAATAAGAATAATAGAATCAATTGCCTAGGTTTGTTATGAGGATTAAATAATTTAATACATGTAAAACAGAGCAGTGTCTGTCACACAGTGAGAGCTCAGTGGATATTAGTATTATATTCCAATATCTAGAAATTGTATAGATAGGTGGTAGATAGAGGGAATTACTTGGGATTACAAAAATGATAAACTAATGTTGTTCTGAAGGACCTTCTAGGATAATAAGGGGGGCAGACATGTAAACAAATAATTACAGTGTAATACAGAGTCTCATAAGAAATAGCTAAGTCTCTTAAGTCAGAATCTAGGGGGATATATGAGTCTGTTTAAGGACTAGCTTTTAGTTTCAGAGACTGAAACTGTGGCACAGTTTTCCTCCCATTTTATATGAGGAATGTGGTGCTTATAGATAGAGCATACACCTTGTGAGGTCTGATAGAATAAATACAAGCATTTGCTTCCACCTCCTGCTTCCCTGCGATCCGGTGGTAGACACAGCGTTGTTAAGGTGATAGCTTCTCACTATTCTGTGCTGAGTATTGCACATATGGACGTCAGGGGATACGTAGTAGCGTTACTTCTCAGTCTGTTGTTTCCCAAGAAAACTGGATCCTCCCATAGCCAGGAAAGAATGAAACAGTTCTGTGAGTCAGTCTCAGCAGGTGGAATACACATCCATCCCCTCGCATCGTCCTGGAGGGAAGGCCATTGCAACTCCTGATTTATGGGGATGGCTGGAAGTGAGTCTGATTCTAGTCAGCACTGTGCAGGTATTCAGAGGGAGGCTGCCCTCTAAAATTCTTAATTGAAAGGTGTAACCTTCATTTCAGATGTACTATTGATAATGAAACACAAATTATGTCAAGTTCTATCAACCAGCTTTATATAAAATGTCTCTAGACATTAATTTAGTGTCTTATAGAAATACTTGCTTGGGAGTAAGAGGATGGGTAGGATGGATGCCTCATAAAAGAAATTCTCCCAGGTATCTCCACCAAAAGAGAAAGCTTCATTGAACTGGATTTTGAAGGAATGTTTTGGAGTGAGATATGTGGGTACTCAGGGCAGGTTAATAATTTTATATTCTTCAAACTAATAAAAAATATTTGCTTATTAACACTTAAGTAAAGAAGAGGTAGAAACTGTGTAGAAGAAATGTAGAGGAGTTACTAGCTTTTTCCCTCATATTGTCCCTAGCAGTTTGGTCATGGACTTGCACACCCATCTCAGTAAAACGTAAGTCCTCTAGTTAATTAGACATCTGTGAAGATAGATTACTGGCCATCTATCTAAGCATGCCCCTTGGTAGCGGGGGTTGGGGGGGGGGGGTGAAGGGGCATGCTTAGAAGGCCAGTAATCTATCTAGTCTATCTATCAATCACAAGTGACTTGTCTGTGTTTTCCTTAATTTAATATGCCAGAATCTTCCTGAAAGAAGTGCTATATACACTTGTCTTCAAATTATTAAGATTTTCTATGTTTTAGTGCCCCTTGGGGATTGACATTCTGGGCAGCTGCCCCACTGGCACACTTTCCCCTGGTTCTGAGTGGGACTTTACCAGGACAAGGAGATATTAAAGGTTGGATGATGAGAGACCATGGTGTGTTACAGGAAGAACAGATGGTTCTCTGGCTTCAGATGCAGAGGTTGGAGGCAAACTCTGAGACAAGAGAAAGGCTGGTGCTGATGCTGATGGGAAAACTAGGAAATGTGGTTAGGGCAAGTTTGTGTGAAAAATCTTACAGACTTTGAGCTCAGGCAAACCAGAACCGGGCCTAGAAACTTGCTTCTTTGTAGAATCTGAAAATACAATCGTTTTTAGAGATATGATTCTTAATTTGACTGGTGGGGCAAATCCCCGTGAACTTTTTAAAAATATGATTAAATTTATGAACTCTCTTATTAGTCATATACACATGCATACATAATTTTTCATACATCTCCCACTAATTCTATCCAGTAGAACTCTAGACTTGGGTATGAAACTATTGTTTTATAGAATAACATTAAAAATATATACAAAACCAAGTATACATATTTTATTTTAGCAACACACTGTTGTACACAGGTAAAAGATGTTTTAAATTTGGCTTTATTTTCTATCTTTTCCCCATTCTGTTATTTAAATTGTAAAAATTCAGCAACAGACAGTCTAGACGTTAAATTTAGGTTTCCGCTTGCTGCAGTCTAAATGTGACATATTGATATAAGGCCTTTTCCTTTTTGTTGGCATTTGACTGTAATGTAAACTTGTCTCTTCATTCTTCAGCTGCTCTTAGGAAGCAACACGCAGCCGAACTGCATCTGGGGGATTTTCTAGTTTTTCTTCGAAGAGTTGTATCTTCAAAAGCAATTCAGTCTAAAATGGCTTCCCCAAAATGGACAGAAGTGCTTCTGAATATAGCATCTCAGAAGTGTTCTGCAGGTATATTACCTTTGTCTTGTTTTAGAGTATTTTTATACATCACATGTGTTTTATTTAGATAATGCCAGACTTTAACAACATAGGATACTTGACTTTGATTTCAATACTTTTTTTCTTGTTTTCTAAGTACTTATTTGTTGAAAAGAAAAGTCTAATTTTAGAAGTAAAATTGATAGGAATTAATAGTAGAAAATAGTCCTGGATAAGATCATGGATTTAATTGAAAACTTGTTCCTGTTTGTTCAGATTACAGTAATAAAAATAATCAGAAAATATCCTATTTAATAAATTTGGCACAGATTTTGATTATCAGAATACAAATCTGAATCTGTTAATTCTCTCTCATCATGATATGATTACTTTGTTTTGCTTATAGCTTCTTATTGTGCTTACTTTAGGAAAGTACAAATTGCTTACTCCATTAATCCTAATAATCTCGCTGAGGCAGTCAGGTCAGTCAGAGAAGAAGCAATGAAAGGGTATGATAAATCTTAGCTTTAGAGATTAACAAATGTGTTTAAAACTCTACCTCTGCCTCTCCTGAGCTGTGTGGCCTCGTCAAGTTAGTTAATGTTTCTGAGCTTCAATTTCCTCATCAGTAAAATTAGGATATAATACTGTAGGATTTGTGAGAATCAACAAAATTAATATGTATGAAATCCATCACACAGTAACCTGGCACCAGAGTATGGGTATGGGATGAGTTCAGAATTATCTACTCTAATAAAAGAGAAACATGCAAATTGATGTCACTCTGCTATGCTCATCAGCCAATCAGTATGAGTATGCAAATTAACCCAACAAAGATGGCAGTTAATTTGCATGTTTAGGCACGGAGCAAAGACTGAAGACAGCTAGAAGGAAGCCAAGTGCTGCAGAAGGGAGCGAAGCAGCAGAGAAGGGAACAGAGCTGAGGCAGTGGAGTCAAGGCAGCAGAGATGGGAGGGAGAGAGGCAGTGCTCCCTTCTGCACCCTAACCCTAAACCTAAGCCTAACCCTAACCCTAACCCTAACCCTTGGCGGACTTCCGGCCACAGGAAGCCCTATTCTCGCAGGAATAGGCCCGAGGAAGCCCTATTTGCAGGAATCTTCCTGCAACGGGCCTCTAGTTGTGATAATAAGTTGAAGTGAAGTCCATTTCACCCATAAATGCTTAGCCGGCCTTGAATATTTTTTTCAAGAAGCTCATTTAAACTTTGAATTTCAGTTACATTAATAATAAGAAAATGTCTTTCCTCCCTCAGGTATTCCTCTAGTTGGTAACTTAAGAACAAGGCTCCTTGCCCTTCACGTCCTTGAGGCTGTGCTACCAGCTTGTGAGTCTGGTGTGGAAGATGATCAAATGGCCCAGGTTTCTATTTTTAAAGTTGTTAGAAAATGTTTTCGACATCTACAACATGATTCAACCAAAATCTCAACCTAGAGTTTCTCCAGTTGTAAATGTGTCATTTTCTCAGTAGCAAAACTTCTACTTCTGAGATTCCTTTCTTATAATTTCATCTCTAAGCAAGAAGAAAGAAATTAATGGGGTGTAAGAAGGAGAAGATAGTGAATGCTTACGAGGTCAGAAGGAAAGGAAAATCTGTGAAATTTCTTACTAAGTTTGGACATCTACAGAGAAATGATGAGGTCATGAGGCCTATTCAGAGGTCTATATAGTGAGGCAACAGGGCAATGTAACCCACTTTCTAGTGAATTAATACTCTTTCTGGGGAAAAAAAAAAAAATATATATATATATATATATATATATATATATATATATATATATATATATATATATATATTTAACTTACAACCACCCAAAGTAGCTGTAGGACATTGATACAATAAAATGTTACATGTGACTTAGTATTATAGTTGAATGATTTTATTTTTCCTAAACTTAAAATTACCTTTACAAATTTTATTCTTTTTCCTTCAATAAATAGGTTGTTGAACGCCTGTTTTCCCTTCTGTCGGATTGTATGTGGGAGACACCAATTGCTCAGGCCAAACATGCTATTCAGATAAAGGAAAAAGAACAAGAAATAAAACTACAGGTAATCGATTTTTCCCAAAAGGTATTTTTAGACAGCACAAGTGAATATCCTGTCTCTTGATTCCTTTTCCTCTGAGGAACCTTGTTCTATCCCATCATCCTGTTTCCTCTCCACATCTCTATTGTCCTACATTGCTAAGATTCTCAGAAGAGTACTCTTATACATGTTTCAATCACTTCCTTACTTCACATTATCTCTTCAACCCAATTGTTTATCTTCCATCAAAGTATGGAAATTAAAAGACAAAGATAAGTGTTAAGTGCTAAATACAGTACATTTTTTTCTCCCTGTCTTACTTGACCTTTTGAAACTCTGGCCTTCTGTTGTTTTGAGAACACTGCCTTCTCCCAGATCTTCTATTCTCTGCCAATTCTTGATTCCTTTTGGAGGCATTTTTCCTTTGCTGCCACTTTCTCTTTGTCTTCATTCTAAACTTTGGTGTTCCTCAGAGTTCTGTCCTTAGCTTTTCCAGCAGTCTCAGTCACATCTGCCTATGTTCATTACCTTCCAAATTTAAATGCTAGCCCAGGTGTCTCCCTCTCAAACCTTTACCCCTAAATTCCTGGGAACTCTAGACATTGCCTAATGTCCCTATTCATGTAAGCAGTAGGCCTTATTGATTTTTACCTCCTAAATAGCTTGAATCCATCCATCTGAAACTACCTTAATTCTTTTGGTTTTCAGATTTCCCACTTTTCCTGGCTTTCCTTCTGTCTCAGTAAAATGGCCTTTTCTTACCATTCTCTTTTATTGGTTCTTCCTCTTCTATTTAATCTAAGTGGAGTATTTCTTGGGAGTAAAATTTAATATTAAAATAGCATTCAGGGCCTTTTATGCTTTTGTTTCATTTTCTGTTTGTAGGCTCCTTTTTTGCCAATCTTGTCCTCCAGAACTTCCACACTGCTTGCAATTACTTCAAATCGATGAATTCTGTTGTACCTTCATACTTTGACACATGCTATACATCCTGCCCTAAATGCCTTTCTCTCCTTTGACCAGCTGCTAAAGGCCTTTTCATTCAGGACCCAGCTTGCAAGTTATTCTCTTTTGAATGCTTACTTATCCTTTCCAACCATAGTTAGATACTTAAACTTTTTGTTGCTGCTGTATTCCTGTTATGTAACTTCTGTTATTCTCTTGGCTACAATATTGGTTATATTTATTTTGTTTCTCTATCCCCTAATTGTGCTGTAAGCTCTTTATGAGCAGGGACCATGCTATATTTATCATTGTGTTTTTATTGCCTACTCAGTAACTGGCATGTAGTAGATACTTAATAAATATTTCTAGGCTCAAACCAAGCAATTTTAGAATATGTATTAACTGAGATCTAGATTACTGCATAATATTGACCTAGCTTCCTTCCTTTCTGGTAGAAGCAGGGAGAGTTGGAGGAAGAAGATGAAAATCTCCCTATACAAGAAGTATCCTTTGACCCAGAGAAAGCTCAATGTTGCCTAGTGGAGAATGGACAGATATTAACTCATGGCAGTGGAGGAAAAGGATATGGATTGGCATCAACTGGAGTAACTTCTGGTTGCTATCAGTGGAAGGTGCGTAGAATTGCTAGTAGTTTTTAACATTTTGTATTTTAGTCCTTTTTCCAGGTTCTTTTGAAAAAATGTATGAAATTACTTTTTAAAAAAACCATTATACATAAATATTCTATCATTGTGTAATATCCTATCTCATAAAAGAGTAATATGCAAATTGACCATCACAAGATGGCTTCCCCCATGTGGTCAAAGATGGCCACCAGAAGATGGCCAGCAAGGGAGGGCAGTTGGGGGGGACCCAGGCCTGCAGGGGAGGGCAGTTGGGGACCCAGGCCTGCAGAAGAGGACAGTTGGGAGGGACCCAGGCCTGAAGAGGAGGACAGTTGGGAGGACCCAGGCCTGCAGGGGAGGACAGTTGGGGGGTCCAGGCCTGCAGGGGAGGGCAGTTGGGGGGGACCCAGGCTTGCAGGGGAGGGCAGTTGGGAGGGACCCAGGCCTGCAGGGGAAGGCAGTTAGGGGGGACCAGGCTGATAGAGGAGGGCAGTTGGGTGGGACCCAGGCCTGCAGGGGAGGACAGTTGTGGGAGACCATCCTGTTAGGGGGAGGGCAGTTAGGGACAATCAGGCCGGCACAGGAGCAGTTAGGAATTGATCAGGCTGGCAGGGGAGTGGTTAGGGGCAATCGGCAGGCGAGAGGTCGGGAGCCAGCAGTCCTGGATTGTGAAATGGATGTCCGACTGCCCATTTGGATAAGAGGCACTGTTACAGCAGTGGTTGTATCTAAAGAAAATAGTTGGCATGGCTTTTTCTTTTCTCTTTCTTTCTATAACATTTTTAAAGCTTTGCTCTAGCCCTAGAAACTGATTTAATACCCTCTCTTTTGGAGGAAAGAGCAGCACAAAGTTCTCATATTTTTGGTCTACTCAAAACTCATCTTCAGGGATTTTGTTGTTAACCTCACCCAAGAATATTCTTTTCCCTTTTTTTTTTTTTTTTTGGAGAGAATGGAGGGGCTGGAGGGGAGAAACAGAAAGAAAGAAACATTGATGTGAGAGAGATACATCAATTGGTTGCCTCCCCCACGTATCCCGACCAGGGTGGGGATTGAGCCTGCAACTGAGGTACTTGCCCTTGATTAGAATTGAAGCCATGACCCTAGAGTCCAAGAGCCAATACTCTAACCAGTGAGCCAAACCAGCCAGGCCACCTTCAGGGATTTTTTAACTCTTCCCCAGCCACCTGGAGGAAAGAACAACTGCAAGCTAATGTTTATTCTTTGACCCATCTAAAGTCTGTTCGTTGGAATATTTGAGTCCTTTCTTTTTCTGCTTCGAATCAAGAACAACAAATTTTCCCCTGGCTTCTCTTTTTCTCTCACTCTAGCTAGAAGGCCAAAAAGTATCCAGGGGATCTAGCAAACCAGCCCTCAGAGGCTGATTATTTTCCAGCCTAAAGTGCATATTTTTGAGATGGATCTGTTATTTTTTAATTCTATAGGTAACTTTTACCTCTCACAACAGATAGCAGCACCTGCTATTTCATAACAGGTGTAACTCCATAGCCATCAGGCACCAGAGTTTTATCTTTCCCTACTTCTCTTTTTCCCCCAACTCAGACTACAACTATATTTTAATCTCATGATTGCCATCACTGTGTTGGAGGCCCCCAAGATTATCCCTATATTCAAAGATTTGTTAGAAAGACTTAATAGAACTCAACATGTAATTGTACTTATGACAAAGATTTCTTATAATAACTTTGCTTATTAAGGACACATAGCTGAATCATAAGGGAAAAAGAAACAGGTGGAATCTGGAGGAATCCATGTGCAAGCTTCCTTATGTTCTCTCACATGGAATACACTCTTTACCCAGCAAAAAAAAAAAAAAAAAAAAAAATGCAACATGTGTTTGATGTTTTAGGTAAGGCCTTTAGAGACTTAACACCCAAGATTTCTAATGGGGGTCTGGTCATGAAGGTATGCTCTGCCTGGCATGTACCAAAATTCCAGACTTCCAGAAAGAAAACAGGTTTCAGCATAAACTACATTGTTTGTTCAAACATTCTGGCCACCCTTACCACTTTGGGACAGTTTTATATCAATGTAGGACATTTTTTTACCAGTTGAATTCCCAGATACTAGCCAAGGGCCTGTGTTATAAGCATGCCTTTTTAAAGATAGCGGTCTCAGGGCTGCTATATTAACTTTTCTGCACAGAACTATGCACGAGAGTTGTTAGATAATTTGTATGTAAAGAATTGAAGCTTCCCATTAAAATTTTCTGGATTAGGTATACTTCCTCAGCTTCATAATTAAGATGTAAGCTAAAATTGCTTATTTAAAATAAGTACTCAAGCTAGGGAATATTATAGTAACTATGTATTAGGTAGGTACTAGACTTATTGGGGGAATCACTTTGTAAGTTATAGGAATGCCTAACCACTATGCTGTATACCTGAAACTAATATAAAATATTAACATTCAGTAGAATGTGAACCCTAATTGAAAAATTTTTTAAATAAAATAAGGACTAGTTTTGCTCTGATTTGGAACTTTCCCAGAGACCACATGTGATAAAACTGTGATTTCTCCGTTCCAAAAAAAGAAAAAAGGACTAAATGTTCTATAAGGTAAAAATTAATTTTGTTGAAAAATATTTACAAAATTATGAAATTTATTTCATATATTAGTTTCATTTGGTCTAAAAATAAACTTAGGCATTAACTGGTTTGGCTCAGTGGATAGAACATCGGACTGAAAGGTCCCAGGTTCAATTCAGTCAAGAGCTTGTATCTTGGTTGCGGGCCAGTGGGAGGTGTGCAGGAGGCAGCTGATCAATGTTTCTCTGTCATTGATGTTTCTAGCTCTCTGTCCCTCTCCCTTCCTCTCTGTAAAAACTAAAAAAAAATATTAAAAAAATAAAAATAAACTTAGGTTTCCACAAATGGATAAATATTATTTATAAACTAGAGGTCCAGTGCACAAAAATTTGTGCACTTGGGGGGGGGGGAGGCCTCATCCTGGCCTGTGCCCTCTCGCAGTCTGGGCCCCCTTAAGGAATGTCCACCTGCTGGCTTAAGCCTGCTCCCCGGACGATCGGGCCTAAGCTGGCAGTCAGACATCCCTCTGGCAGCCTGGGAGCCCTCAGGGGATGTCCACTTGCCAGCAGGGAGCGGGCCTAAGCTGCAGTTGGACATCCTTAGCACTGCTGAGGAGGTGGGAAAGGCTCCCACCACCACCGGTGTACTGACAGCCGTCAGCCTGGCTTGTGGTTGAGCAGAGCTCCCCCTGTGGGAGCACACTGACCACCAGGGGGAAGCTCCTGCATTGAGCATCTGCCCCCTGGTGGTCAGTGTGTGTCATAGTGATCAGTCATTCCCAGTGGTTCTGCTGTTAGGGTCAATTTGCATATACCCTTTTATTATATAGGATAGAGGCCTGGTGCATGGGTGGGGGCCGGCTGGTTTGCCCTGAAGGGTGCCCTGGATCAGGATGGGGGTCCTGCTGGGGTACCTGGCCAGCCTGGGTGAGTGGCTGATGGCTGTTTGCAGGCTGGCCACAGCCCCTTCAGGGTGGGGGTCTGACCAGCCTGGGTGATAGCTGTTTGCAGGCTGGCCACAGCCACCAGTGACCCAGGCTCCCAGTGAGGCTAGCTGGAAGCATGTATCTGGGATCCATTTATCTTCTATAATTCAAACTTTGTTGCCTTGAGCAAAGGCCACAGCCCACCAGGACAGGCAGGAAGCTTGGCTTCCTCCAACACCGGGGCAACCAAGCCTCCTGCTTACTCCAGCTCCGTGGCTGCCAGCCACCATCCTGATTGGGTTAATTGGCATATAGTTGCTCTGTTTGGCTGGTGGGTGTGGTTTGGGGTGTAGCAGAGTGACACAAATTTGCATTTTTCTCTTTTATTAGTGTAGATAGGTTCCTCAGTATTGATTTATGCAGTTAATAGTATATGAACAGATTTTTTAATATTAATGTATGTTACCATTTTCATTTTAGTTTTACATTGTGAAGGAAAACAGAGGTAATGAAGGCACATGTGTTGGAGTTTCTCGTTGGCCAGTACATGACTTTAATCACCGTACTACCTCGGATATGTGGCTCTATCGGGCCTACAGTGGTAACCTCTATCACAATGGAGAACAGACTCTGACATTGTCCAGCTTTACTCAAGGAGATTTCATTACTTGTGTGTTAGATATGGAAGCCAGGACCATTTCCTTTGGGAAAAATGGCGAGGTACTAAAACTTATTCACAAGCATTACATGTTTTCTTGTTTTTATTTATACTCAAATTAGTTTTCAGAAGATAGTTATTCAGTTTATAGATTATTCATTCTTCTTTGCCTTTTCTATGATACTTTTTGGTTTTTATATATTTACTAGAGGCTCGGTGCACGGATTTGTGCACTGTTGGGTCCCTTGGCCTAGCCTGCAGGGATTGGGCTGAAACTGGCTCTCTGACATCCCCTGAAGGGTCCTGGATTATGACAGGGCTGTTCTCTGGTGATGCACCCAGGAATCTGGCTCCCTCCTCTCTGGTTCTGGGTGCGTCATCTGAGAATTGCTGTTGCCAAGTGACTACAGCTCGGCAGCTCCTGCCTTGAGCATCTGCCTCCTAGTGGTTGGTGTGCATCATAGCTACTGGCCAGTCAGCTGATCACTTAGGCTTTTATATATATATATAGATCACCAAATCAACAACAGAAAGATAGTAAAATTTCAGTAACATTATTGAAACAGATGAACAGATTAGGATTATTTATTATATCTAGAATTTCCTTGGTTAGTACAGTTAATTGAGATTTGGCTGTAGTAACTTTGTTCTGTTTCCTAAAAGCTTTGAATCTTAATGTGATTGGATATTATCAATTTTTAAAAATATTTTATTTCTTTTTCTTTTCATCATCTGTGCCACACTATAGGAGCCAAAATTAGCTTTTGAAGATGTTGATGCAGCAGAGTTGTACCCATGCGTGATGTTCTATAGTAGCAACCCAGGGGAAAAGGTAATGAAACCTCAAGTCTTAAAACATAAAGGATATTTGTTAATACTAGTTAACATCAAATAGAGCTTATAAATATAAGTTATTTCTACCATTAAAAGTTCCTGCTTAGGTAATTTACTATTCTAGAAGAAGGTTAGATTTCTTTTAGAAATTGCTTTCACTTTTTATTAAAGCACTATTTGATATTCTGACAATGTGAATAGAGTGAGTCAACTTTCAAGTATTTATAACAATTATAGAAAGTAGTTCAGGAGGTTAAAAATGGTGGCAGAGTAGGAGGATGCTGCATGGACATGCTCCCAGGAACAAGATGGATTTACAACTGAAATACAGAAAGGCTTCCTGAATAATCAACAGAATATTCACAGGAGAGAACCCAAGGATCAAAGGTGGGGGCCACATAGAGACTGATAGAGAGGGGCAGTGGCGTGAAAGGGCTAGCCAGGCTCCCACAGACAGCAACTGAAGTAAGTCCTGGAGAGATAGCTCAGCTGTGGAGGGTGCCACTGAGAACTCTGGGATCTAATCCTAAAGCTGAGCTCCCCAGCAGAGAGCACCAAATCTGAGGAGGGTACCCACATAACACTTCACTGTGAAAAGTAGTGGGGTGCTATCTGCCAGGGAGTGGCAGCTGAAAGTTCGGGCACCCTCTTGAAGGGCCAAATGCACAAAAATTCCCTGTGGAGCCACCCACCTTGTGTTCTGGCAGAAGGAGGGTGAAGTGAACTGGAGCTGTGAGAACAGAAGCCAGGACTGGGGACTTGGGGGATAGAGCTCAGAAGGCAGACCCCAAGTTTCCTGGGCTGAGCCATCCCTCACACAGCAGAGGACATCTTTTCCTACATAGACACCTGCCTTGCCTGGGGGGAAGACAGTTGACACACCCTATTGGAAAACACCTTGCCCTGAGGCCACTTAAGAGATTAAAAGTAACAGGCGGAAGCAACTGACCCACACTGTTGAAAAAACACCTGCCACACCTGAGGATGATTGCCTGGGGACAATTCAAGTCAGATTCCTATTAGCCTGTAGACAGAGGTGGTGGATGGAGGCTTTGATCCTTTGCCTGATCCAATTTGTCAGAAACAGCCTTTAACACTGTCCTGCACTAGAGATTGAGAGGTATAGAGGATCTATCTAATACATAGTCACAAACCCAAACAGACAACCAAAATGAGGAAACAAAGAACCCCCAAATGAAAGAACTAGAGAATTATCCAGAATAAGAGATAAATGAAACAGATAAGAAATTTATCTGAAACAGAGATCAGAGTAATGATGTTAAAGATGCTCAACAGCATGAAAAAAAAATAGTAACTAAAAAAAGAACAGTCTGAGATAAAGAATGACATAACACAAAGAACATATTGGCAGGGAGTACACAGCAGATTAGGGGAAGCTGAGTTTCGAATCAGTGAATTAGAGGACAGAGTTGAAAGTATCACTCAATTAGAGAACCAAAAAGAAAAAACAAACAGGACAGCTTAAGGGAGCTGTGGGACAAAGTGAAACATAACAATATCAGAATAGTAGGTGAGCCTAAATAGGCAGAAAGGAAGGAATAGAAAAGGTGTTTGAAGAAATAATGGTAGAAAACTTCCCTAACTGGTAAAGGAAAAAGCCACACAAGTTCAGGAGGCACAGAGAACCCCAAACAGACCCACGCCCAGACACATCATAATTAAAATGCCAAAAATTAAAGACAGAGAGAATCTTAAAAGCAGCAAGAGAAAAGCGGTTCTCATAAGGCTGATATCTGATTTCTCATCAGAAACTCTTCAGGCCAGAAGGGAATGGCATGAAGTACTCAAGGTAATGGAAAGCAAGGATCTGAAATCAAGATTACTATATCCAGCAAGGCTATCATTCAAAATAGATGGTCAAATAGCTTCCCAGCCAAAAAAAAGGCTAAAGGAGTTCACCACCACCAAGCCAGCATTACAAGAAATGCTAAAGGGATTGCTTGTAAGAGATTGCTGAGAAGAAGAAACAGAGAGAGAAACCTAGCCATAAGTACCTCTCAATAATAACCCTAAATGTAAATGGATTAAATGCTCTAATCAAAAGGTGTAGGGTAGCTGAATGGATAAAAAACATGACCCAACTATATCTGTCTACAAGAGACCCACCTCAAAACAAAAGACTCACACAGAATGAAAGTGAAGGGATAGAAAAACATTTTCCATGCAAATGGAAAAGGAAAAAAAAAAAGCTGGAATAACAATGCTCATATCTGACAAAATAGACTTTAAAATGAAGGCCATCACAAGAGACAACAAAAGTTACTACATAATACTAAAGGGATTGATCCAACAAAAGGATATAACCCTGATAAACATTTATGCACCCAATATAGGTGCACCTAAATATATAAAATAACTTCTAGAGGACTTTAATGGAGAGATTGACAATAATACAGTCATAGTAGGGGACTTTAACACCCCTCTGACTTCCCTAGACAGATCTTCCAAAAACAACAGATAGAGACTCTAAAGGATATACTGGATCAGATGGATTTAATAGACATAGAATATTTCATCCCAATGAACCAGATTATACATTCTTCCCAAGTGCACATGAATCATTCACGAAAGTATGGAATTTCCTCAAAAAATTAAAAATGGAACTCCTGTTTCACCCAATAATCCCACTTCTAGGAATATATCCCAAGAAATCAGAAGCACCAGTCAGAAGGGATATATGCACCCCTATGTTCATAGCCACACAATTTACCATAGCTAAGATTTGGCAACAGCCTAAGTGCCCATCAGCAGATGAGTGGATTAGAAAACTGTAGTATATCTACACAATGGAATTTTACGCTGCAGTAAAAAAGGAACTCTTACTATTTGCAGCAGCATGGATGGAATTGGAGTGCATCATGCCAAGGGAAATAAGCCAGTCAGAGAAAGATAAATATTACATGATCTCACTCATTTGTGGATTATAATGAACAACATAAACTGATAAATAAAAATAGAGCCAGAGGGAAAAATACTAGAATATAATAGAAATAATCCTGTTATTTGCAGATTTTTAATATTTCCTACAACTTTGGTGATATCATACTATGTTAGTACAGTTTTGGTAATATTATTATACTTAAGATTCTTTTATTCTTGAAATACTGATTTTTTGCATGTAATATAGTAAGATCATTTTTCTTGAATAATTGGTGTTTATTGCATGTAACATATTTAAAATAATTTTTCTTGCGATATTAATATTTATTCCATGTAACATTATATTTTAAGATCATTTTTCTTGAAATATTAAGGTTTATTGCATGTAACATTATGCTTAAAATCATTTTTTCTTGAAATAAAAAAAACCTGAAAAATAAAATGTACCATAAAGGATTAAAAAAAAAGAAAAAATATTTTAGGGATACTCTGGTTCATTGGCAATTATGAATATGAGAGAGAAATATAGAAACAATATTAAATGTTATCAGGTATTATTAGCTGAATAATGGACGTTCCAACTGTGGTGGGGAAGCTGCCTTTCATTTATTCAGTTGAGGGGTTCTCAGATTTTGTAGTTGGTATAAATTCAGTCTCTAAACCTTTGGGAGGACTGTATTAAAGAGATACCCTTTCATTACAAACTATTTTTCTGCTCATCTAAAACCTAGGCCAGACTTCTCCATGGTCTCCTATACTGGTGGGTGCATTTGTTTTCTACTCCATCCTTTTACTTGAGGATGTTGTGCAGCCTAGATCTGATATTCAGAATTTCTAGTTATTCTTTAGTAGAAAGTTTTCACGCTGTCTCATATATAATATTTCTATAATGGAAGTCCTGGACTTGGTAAATCCTAATCATGAAAGTTACATTTTAGTCTCTGCTTTAAATATATTTTTAAATTTTCAAAAGTTATAATTTCAGTCTAACCATTGACATTTTTGAACATTTACTGTGTCTGGCACTATAGTAATAAGCCTTTATGTGCATAGTCTCACTTAATCTTTAAAATAACCTACTATTACTATTAAAGTAACCTACTAGATGAAAAAACTGAGGTTTAGTGAGATTAAATTTTCTAAGACTGTGCAGAGTTATGGTTTGAACTAAGTCTTGCTCTTCTTTTAACCTCTATATGTCTTACTTGAAATGTATGTTCAGCTTGGGACTATCCCAATTATCTAGATTTATGATTTTCTTTCTGCCCCTTGAACAATATAAAATGGTCCCAGACTCATTATTACTCTGGAGTCTTGAGAATGAAAGAGAATACATCCTTAAGACTTTTTTTAAAATATATATACTAAATTGAATCAGTCATATATACCTAGTCTGTATCCATCTTTCGTGTGGCCACAACAGCTCTGATACTCACAGGCTTCAGGAATTTTAAATGACTGGACAGTTTAGTTCAGAGAATCATAGTGCTACTAATTTAAGTAGATCTGAAATATTTGCTCACTCCTTACTGGGGCCAGTGATATAATACCAGGTATTATGAGGCCAAACACTAGTTTCACATGAGATTGTACATGTCAGAATTTACAGTGACTAATAATTTGGGAAAACTATTAATATTATGTATTTCCACCACCTTTTCTTTTACAGGTAAAAATTTGTGATATGCAGATGCGTGGCACACCACGAGACTTACTTCCAGGAGACCCCATATGTAGTCCAGTAGCAGCGGTGTTGGCAGAGGCCACTATTCAGCTTATTCGAATCCTTCACCGAACAGATCGTTGGACTTACTGCATTAACAAAAAAATGATGGAAAGGCTGCACAAAATTAAAATATGTATTAAAGAGCCAGGTCAGAAGTTAAAGAAAAGCCGCTCTGTTCAAAGCCGAGAGGAAAATGAAATGAGAGAGGAGAAGGAGAGCAAAGAGGAAGAGAAAAGTAAACATAATAGACATGGCCTTGCTGACCTCTCAGAGCTGCAGCTGAGGACCCTTTGCATAGAGGTGTGGCCGGTGCTGGCAGTGATAGGAGGAGTTGATGCTGGTCTTAGAGTTGGAGGTCGGTGTGTTCACAGGCAAACTGGGCGCCATGCCACACTGCTGGGAGTGGTCAAAGAGGGCAGCACGTCTGCCAAGGTACAATGGGATGAAGCAGAAATTACTATCAGGTATGATCTGTTGAGTTATACTTGTTACAAATGAGTATGTAATGGTGACATGGGCCATTGCCTATGGGCAGTGAGTAATTATGTGTTTTAGGTGAGCTGCCAGTTAACTTTTTAAAATACTTTTGTTCATATAATTGTGTATGAGTATTGTGATTTCTAAAGGAATATTTCCCAAATTTGTGTTCCTTGGAATACTAGTGGTTTATAAAGTTTATAGTTTCTGTTTTGTTTTTTAGAAGAGATGGTAAGCTCATTCGTTTATGTTTAACTGGGATCTTTTCTTCTATTTTTTATTTAGTTTCTTGCTTTTTGAACATTTCCATTACTCACTGGGATAGAAAAAAAGCCAGCCAGCAGATCCATCAATTATATTTTGTGTAGGAGGTCTTTGAATGTATGACAAACATTTTTGTGACTAAAATTAGGTTTTGGATTATCTGTGATTTTAGGTATTCTTTTTAAAAAAAGATACTTTTATTGATTTTTAGAGAGAGAGGAAGGGAGAAGGATAGAGAGATAGAAACATTGATAAGAGAAACTTCATTAGTTGACTGCCTCTTGCACACTCCCAACTGGGGATCGAGCGCACAACCTGGGCATGTGCCCTGACTGGGAATCAGATCAGTGACTCTTGGTTCCTTGGTTATGTTGAAGCCAAGACTTAGGTTAATAAAACAAATGTTTACCACCAAACTTTTTATACTTGCTAAAGCTTTCTATTACATTTTGTATACTTAAAACATTTTTAAGCATCCGGAAATTCTTGCCAAATATCAGGAAATATGTGATTATATTTTTGCTTAAACTATAAATTAGAAGCATTAATTGAAGATTACAAAGCAATTTTTTTAAAGAAACAATGCCTTCTGTGGGATAGGTTATAAATGACCATTACCCACATGATAAGCTATATTTATTATACAGACTTTCCAAATAGCTTTCAGCAGGAATTGTCAGAGAACATCTGGCCCACCTCCTGTTTTTATAAATAATATGACATAGCCACACGCTTTTGCTTAGGTGTATCATTGGCCGCTTTCACACTATCGTGGTGGGGTTGAAAGATTGCAACAGAGACTGGCCTACAAGGTCTAAAATATGGGGTGGATAAAAGTAGGTTTACAGTTATTCCTGTGGGAAAATGTACAGTACAAGAATAAATACTAATGCAAGAATAAACTCTGTATTTCATGTACCCACACTGTAAACCTCTTTTTGCTCATCCCGTACTTACTTTTTGGCTCACAGAAATTTTGCTAATTTATGGCTTATATTATATTATTGTAAATATTCTTTGAAAGCACATGCACATCTCATTGCTTTTGCATTTAACATCACATCTCCCCATTTTCTCATAATAGACTAATTTTTCCATGTAATGTCTTCTCCAGCTTCTGTAGAGTATTCTCTGTAGTGTGAAAATGGTGCCCCTTATTTTGTCTACATTATATTCTGTACCTTCCTCCTGTCTATCCCTCACTTGCTTCTTCCTGTGTCATTCTGATCTTTATTAAAGCTTCCCAACTTTTTGGTCGCCTAGTGATACTCCATTGTATAATCTGGAACCCTGTGAACCACTGCCTTTTGACGTGGCGCGATTCCGAGGCCTGACGGCTTCTGTGCTGCTGGACCTCACATATCTGACTGGCATTCATGAAGACATGGGCAAACAGAGCACCAAGCGACATGAAAAAAAACACCGACATGAGTCTGAAGAGAAAGGGGACATTGAGCAGAAAACTGAGAGTGAATCTGCTTTAGATATGCGAACAGGCCTAACATCTGATGATATCAAAAGTCAGGGTACCACAAGTTCCAAATCAGAAGGTGAAATAGCTTCATTTTCTTTAGATCCAACCCAGCCAGGCGTGGAATACCAACACCAAATAACAGAAGGAAAGAGAAAAAATCATGAACACATGTCCAAAATCCATGACATACCCCAGACAGAAATCAGAGCAGTCCAGTTGTCTTACCTCTACCTCGGTGCTATGAAATCACTTAGTGCTCTTCTTGGCTGTAGTAAATATGCTGAGCTGTTGCTGATACCAAAAGTTCTGGCTGAAAATGGCCACAACTCAGACTGTGCA
The DNA here is from genome assembly GCA_004026665.1 of Murina feae. Classification (NCBI taxonomy): domain Eukaryota; kingdom Metazoa; phylum Chordata; class Mammalia; order Chiroptera; family Vespertilionidae; genus Murina; species Murina feae. The sequence continues at coordinate 18,082 of PVJC01006664.1, read as the reverse complement.
AGCTCTCCAGTTGTTCACGAAGATGTGGAGATGCGTGCAGCCCTGCAGTTCTTGATGCGACACATGGTGAAGAGAGCAGTCATGCGGTCCCCCATAAAGAGAGCATTGGGATTAGCTGATCTGGAACGAGCTCAAGCCATGATCTATAAATTAGTGGTCAGTGGGCTTTTGGAAGACCAGTTTGGGGGCAAAATTAAGCAAGGTATGTTATCTGATTTTTTTTAATGATTTTGTGCTGTTGAAATTATAATTGTCAAAACTGATGTACTCTGTAAGTGATTTATAAAAAAATTTTTTTGGCAAAAGCAATTTTCATGTCATTTTTCCTTTGCAAGGTGAACAGTTCTTTTTTGTTTTTTTATATTAATTATCTATAATTTTTCTGTTTTAGATCTATAAAGCATTCAAATTTAATAATTACTGCTACATTTTGTAAAACTGAAATTTAATTTATGCCACAAAGTGTACTCAAGTATTTATTGATAAGATTAAAAATGTATATTATTCTGATGACTTCTCAGAGGCATTTTAAAGGATTACTTTTATAGATTCTGTACTGTATGTAAAAAAATTGTGTTTTATCTTTTATCCTCACCTTTGGAGATCATCTGAATTCTAAGATTAAAATGAGATTCATTCAGTAAATATTTATTGAATGCCTACCATGTGCCAGGAACTCTTCTAGGTTCTTAGGAGTCAGCAATGACAAAACAAAGTCCCTTGTTGTAATGAAACTTAAATTGCTTTTATTCTTTCTTCCCTTCCTCTTTCTCTTTCTCTTTTCTTTCCTTTTTCTTTACTCCCCTCCTTCCTGTCTTAGCTTAGACAGTGAATAGGCAGAGAGAGGTGCATGGTGCATATAATAAGGAATGTTAAGATCATGATGTTTATAAAAGTATGTGGCCATTTAGCAAACCTTAATAGAATTAGCTGTCTTTGTAGCAACAAATTTTTACCCCCAACTTCTAGGAGAGAGTTTGTTTTGTGAGCCATTGTCCTTTTCAGAGCATGGAGTTTCTGCCTAGGTTTTCATATTCTTGTATTTATATGTCTTCATCTTTGCTTGCTTAAAGACTGAAAATAGGCATCAAAATAAAAGTGCTAAGGAAATACAGTTTTAATGACAAAATATCTTTAGGGAATCTCTGGTCAAATCTCATATACGCAAATGAGACTTTTTGTTGTTGTTGTTTTTAAGAGAACCTTTCCTAACAAAAAGAAATGAGTAATTACAAGAGCTGGTTCCCTTTTTTTTTTTTTTTTTTTGTCTGTAGAGTCTACAGTTATGATGACAATAGTGAATTCAGTGTAGATGTAAAAACATTTTTCTATAAATCTTTTATAGAATTGATATTTATGAAATATGTTAGAAACTTTCCAAGTTAAAGATTAAAAGATTTCCATTCTCATTTGAAAAAAAAAATCCTTACCACTTTCTTAACCTTGGTTTATAGAGATTGATCAACAAGCTGAAGAAAGTGACACAGCCCAGCAGGCACAGACTCCAGTTACCACTAGCCCTTCAGCCTCAAGCACGACTTCCTTTATGAGTAGCTCGCTGGAGGACACCACAACTGCCACCACTCCAGTCACTGATACAGAAACAGTGCCTGCTTCTGAGTCCCCAGGAGTGATGCCACTAAGTCTCCTCAGGTAGGGAAGTTAACCTTTAAGTTGTGCCATATTTGATGCCTATGGTTATGAACACACAGTTATTCTCTTATGAAGAATGTGCCCAACTAAATCAAGGTGTTCTAGAGTTAGAAAGAATCTAAGAGATCATATGGTCAAACCCAGTTTACTGAAGTTGGGAATATCCTTCAGAAGAAGTTTAACAACTTGCCCAAGTCTCATAGCTAGTTGTGGTCCCAGATCTAATCAATGGTTCCATTGCCAATCAGGTACTCCAGCACTCTTCTATCTCCTTGTAGTGGTTCTTTCTTTTTTCTTTTTTTTTTTGGCTAGGCTTTTGAATATGTTTTTCCTGAAAAAGTAAATACTAGTGTTTTGATTGTTACAGCTTTAAGAAAGAGCTTGCCTCCATGAAATAATTTTCTTTTCTCAGGTTATTTTCCCTTTAGAATAATTTCTTTATTCTTTATTTATTTATTATAAGATCAAGCAAGTCTACTTTTCAAATGAAAGAGCATGTCTTATGCTTCTTCAAACAACCCTATTTTAATAGATTTATAAATTTCAAATAATGTTCCAGTTTCTTTTTGCTTCCGTTTGCCAGATGTATACACAAACCAAAAAACCTTGAGAGAAGATCTCTAGGGAGGGGCTATCTTGTGAGTTCTCTCACCTAGGGCTTAAGTGAAAAAAAGGGAAGGAAAATTAATAGTATCCTTTTTTCTTATTTCTTTTTCCCCTTCTCTTAATTGAGCAGTCACTATTATTCCCCTGTGTGTAGATTGACTTCTTAGGGAGAGTGGCTATTATTGTAATGATTTCTCAATATTTAGTGTACCTGAGAGGCTTTTTAAAGCTCTGGGATGTATTCTCCAAGTCTCTCAGGAGGTCTGGTGGGGGCACATAATTGGCATTTGAATTATTTCCTCAATAATTCTGACGCAGTGGCCACACTTTAAGACATCCATAGAGGATCAATAGCACTGTGGCTCCTTTTGCCTTTCAAGTTCTATAGTGTAGGCATGGGATTCAGTGGTATAATAATGCTCCCTTGCTCCCAGAACCATTCACCAGGGCTTGTGACCCCTCCTTTCTTCTTAGTCTTTGTTTTCCTGTTATTGATTGGGACTATATTAGAGCTGCAATTGTGGCTGCTTCTGAATATCAAAAATCAGGGAACAACTGCCTCTTATATGAGTATGACCTAACCACAATTATTTGATTGCGTCGACAAAGCTTTCTTGATGCTTAAAAAGTTATTAGTTCCATTGAACAAATCAAAAGAGCAGTCAGTGAGGAGCTTCCTGGACTTTCTTCTTTACCTAGAGTCTGCCTTCTCAGTCTGAGGGGTCTGCCACTCTTTATCTTGTCCCCTTTACACACCTGGTATCTTACCCTTACTCTGTATTTCAGTTGTGCTGGTGACTGGGCAGTTATCTTTTCTTTCGATAACTTACCTATAGATTATTACTTGGAATCCATGTGAATAATTTCATGGCTAGCTAGTGAATTTATGTTTGAAGTAATTGTAAGTTATCTATCTTTACAAGCTTTTTTTATCCTGTAACTGCTATGTGCCTGTCAAAATATCCCTGTCATCTTGGTATTATAGGAGAGGAAAGCTCCCTGAAGACAGGGATTTAAAAAAATGTTTTGTTTATCGCTGTATTCCCCCACATGCTATGTTATTGGCATTTTGCTGAACAAATGATAAGGTATTATTACTTGTATAGATTACTTTGTATTACTTGTATAGATTATCTTATGAGATAATGGTTTTTTTAAACTGTGGAGTCTTCCTCACCCCAATTAACTATAGTTAACTTGTGTAGTTTTCCAGGTCATATGTTTTTTGATAAGACTGTGATGTATATACAGGGAGGGACAAAAGTAGGTTTACAGTTGTAAGTATGCAAAAGAGTTTATTCTTGTATTATTATTTATTAATTATTGTATTATTTTTCATACGAACAACTGTAAATCTGCTTTTGCCTACCTTGTATTTTGTAATTGGATTTTTATATTAACTGTTATTGTTTTCTTTAAAGGCAAATGTTCTCTAGTTACCCAACTACCACTGTACTTCCCACACGTCGTGCACAGACTCCTCCAATATCATCATTACCAACCTCTCCTTCTGATGAAGTAGGAAGAAGGCAAAGCTTAACTTCTCCTGATTCCCAGTCAGCAAGGCCAGCTAACCGTACAGGTGCGTGTATTATCATGCACAGCCAGACGTCTTGACATTCCAAATGTGTGAGACTTTATTATGTAGGCATTGTGTTTTGTCTTCATGAAGGTAAAAGCAATGATTTTAATTAAGAGGGATAGACTGCCCCAACAAAATGAGCTGTCTCCTCTATTTTGAGTCTGAATTATGGCTATTTGGGAGAGAAATAACATACTGTACATCAGTTAGATTAGTCCTTTTTTTAAAAAAAAAAGTGAAAATTTTTTATTTAATTACAGTTATCATTCCTTGTTATATTAATTTCAGGCATACAGCATAGTGGTTAGACACTTATTTAACTTACGAATTGATCCCTTTGATTATCTCGTACCCACCTGGCACCATACATAATTATTACAAAATTATAGACTATATTCTCTATGCTGTGCTTTATTGCCTGTTGACTATTTTGTAACTACCAATAAGTACTTTTTAAAAATATGTATATTTTTATTGATTTTAGAGAGGAAAAGAGAAGGAGACAGAAACATCAGTGAGAGAGAAACAATGGTCGGCTGTCTCCTGCATGCCCTCTACCTGGAATCCAAGCCTGCAATCTGGGCATGTGCCCTGATTGGGAATAGAACCATGACCACCTGGTTAAGGGGTTGCTTAATGCTCCACCACTGGGTCAATCTGTACTTCTTACTCCCTTCGCCTTTTTCACCCATCCCTTTAGTCCAGCTTCCCTCCTACCTGGCAATCATCCTTTTATTTTTTCTAATAATATAGGTATTTTTAGTGCTATGAATTTCCTTCTAAACAATATTTTTGCTACAACTCAAACATTTTGAAATGCTGTGTCTTTATTTTCATTCAGTTTAAAGTACTTTCTCATTTACCATGATATCTCCTTTGTCATAATTAGAAGTACAGTATTTTGTATCCAAATTTTGGGAAATTTTTCAGATACCTCTATTGATTTTTAATTTCATTATCATCAAAGAACATACCTTGTACAATTTGAATTTTTTAAATTTATTGATACTTGTTTTATGGCCCAGAATATGGTCTGTTTGAAATATATTCCACATGCACTTGGAAAAAGTGTGTATTGTGCTATTATTGAGTGGAATGTTCTATAAATTGTTGGTTAGGTCAGGTAGGTTTTTAGTATTATCTAAGCCTTTGTTATTTTGATTTTTGGTCTACTTATTCTATAAATTATTGAGAGAGTGGTGTTAAAACCTCTGTTATTGTGGATTTGTCTATTTCCCCTTTCATTGATCAGTTTTTGTTTCATGTATTTTACAGCTTTGTCTCTGGGTCCATAAAATTTAATATTCTTATGTCTTTCTAATGAATTCACCTTTTTATCATTATGTAATGACGCTTTTTATCCCTGGTAATATTATTTGCCCTTAAATCTCTTCTGTTGGGTATAAATATTGCCACTTCTGATTTTTTTTCATTAGTGTTTGAAAGGTATATTTTCCCCATCATTTTACTTTTAACTTATTTGTGTCTTTTATTTTAAGTAGGTTTCTCAAAGGCAACCTATAGTTAAGTCTTCTCTTTTAAAATCTAACCTGATGTTTTCTGCCTTTAATTGGGGTAGATCATTGACATTTAGTGTGATTATTGGTATGGTTGAGCTTAAATTTACCATCTTTCTCACCTGTACTTTGTCCCCTTTGTCTGCTTTCTTTGGATTAAATGATTTTTTTTTTAAATTTTATCTCCTTTGTTGGTTTATTATACTTTGTATTATATTTTTAGAAATTACTTTTAGGTTTATAGTATACACCTTTAATTGTCACAGTCTGCCTTTAAGTAATGTTTTACCATTTCATGTATACTAACAGAATCTAACAACAGTGTGCTTTCATTTCCCCTTTCTCAGCCTTTGTACTTTCGTTGTAACACATTTAACTTCTACATATATTATAAAGCCCCATAATACATTGTTACTATTTTTGCTGTAAACAGGCAATTAGTCTTTTAAGGAGATTCAAAAACTATTATATACTAGAGGCCTGGTACACGATATTCATGCACTCAGGGAGTCCCTTAGCCCGGCCTGCGCGCTCTTAAAGTCCAGGAGCCCTCGAGGGATGGCCTACTGATGGCCATCCTTACCGCTGCCTCGAAGGATGGCCTACTGACGGCCATCGTCCACTGCGCTCACCAGCAGTGAGCCTGGCTTCTGGGCTTCTGGCTGAGCTGCGCTCCCCCTGTGGGAGCACACTGACCACCAGGGGGCAGCTCCTTCATTGAGTGTCTGCCCCCTGGTGTTCAGTGTGCATCATATTAACTGGTTATTCCTCTGTTCCGTCAATTTGCATATCACTCTTTTATATTTACGTGCATATTTACCAGTTCTGAGATTCTTTATTCCTTTATGTAGATCCAGAGTTCCATCTGGTGTCATTTCTTTCTGCATGAAAGACTTCCTTGTAGCGATTTGCTGGTGATAAATTATTTTGTCTCTTGTATGTCTGAAAGAGTTTATTTTACCTTAATTTTGAAAAATATTTTTCCTGGTGTAGAATTCTAGGTTGATAGGCATTATACCACGTACCTGGCCTATAATCTTCAAAGTACCTAAGTGATTGAAGGACACTGAAGAGAAACATGAAAACTAAATAAATGCAAAGCGGATCCTAGATTAGATCCTAGATTTTTGGTGAAACTGGAATAAGATCTAGATTAGATGATAATATTCTTAAGTTCCTGATTTTGATGGTTGTGTTGTGGTTATGCAGGAGAATGTCCTTATTTGTGTATATATTATATTTGAGTTATATATTAGTGTATTCAGGGGAAATTGTCTGCAAAAAAGACTCAGATGGTTCAGGGGTAAAAGAATTCTTTGTGCATTCTTGCAAATGTCTGTTAAGTATGAAATTTTTTGTAAGTAGGTAACTATTTCAAAATAAAATGTTATATATTACTTCAGTAGTTTTATTTTGTATTAGCAGGTTTATCTTTATGAAAAACCATAATCTTTAACAAGTTTAACATAGTTATACATTTAATGAATTCTTGCCAGAGTAAATTTGCGTTGAATTTGAACTGCATTAAGAAACTTATGGTTACACTGAGAAGACTTTATTCATGTTATATAGTAATATTTAGGTCTTTACTTCTCTTTCTTTTGTCTCAGCCTTGTCAGACCCAAGCAGTAGACTTTCAACTTCTCCTCCTCCTCCAGCAATTGCAGTACCCTTGTTGGAAATGGGGTTCTCCCTCCGACAGATTGCCAAAGCCATGGAAGCCACAGGTAGGATAAGTTTTTATATATCAGTATATACAGATAGGAGAAACTTAATCTTATTAAGGGCAATATTTTTTTAAGAGGCCATAAAGCTTGGTAAGATTTTTAACATCAGGTTTAGTTATAGGGACATAACAGACACTAGCATGAATAACTAATTAGTTTGCCCAAAGTCAGTATCAGACTTGTTTTTCGCCCTGTTCAGGTGCTCGAGGAGAGGCTGATGCCCAGAATATCACTGTCCTTGCCATGTGGATGATAGAGCACCCTGGGCATGAGGATGAGGAGGAGCCTCAGTCAGGCAGCACAGCAGACTCAAGGCACGGAGCAGCAGCTCTAGGGAGTGCTGGGAAATCAAATGATCCCTGTTACTTGCAGTCACCAGGAGACATACCATCGGCTGATGCTGCTGAAATGGAGGAAGGCTTTAGTGAAAGGTGAAATTCCCATCCTCTGTATTTCAGTTCAGTTTGTTATAAATGATACCACCAAGAGCCCCATTTTTTCCCTTTTATAGGAGTTTCTAATGGTATGTAAAGTTGATAGACATATATGAAAAAATGGACATTTTAGTTTCAAGTTTATGTTTCTGTGAAGGGTAAGAATGACATAACCAGCTTTATCTTGAATGGATGTTTTCAGGGAAAGAAATTTAAAAAATTTATATAAAATTGATCTGAAAAGAGGAAACTGAAAAATAAAATAATTTTATTCCATATAGGTGATATGAAATACAATGTTCATTTTAGTATTAGCAATTGATTTAATTAATGCATTTGATGGAAATGGACTGTTAAGCCTTTTTAGCTCTTAATATAGATTTATATTTTTATTCTTTAGTTTCTAATATCTGTACAATATACTCTTTTTAAAATCTGTGATAATACTAGCCCAAAATGATCTATAATATATTTTACAGTTCTTCCTAAAATCTTCCTCCTTCACTTATGACTTTAAATCTTAACTTTTCATTTTAGTCCATGAAGTCATATGGTTACTATGGCTTGCATCTTATGTAATATACAGACCTTTCTGACAAGATTAGTGAATATTTTCATAATTTATTTTGAACTATTTGTTTCTCTTATGCAAGGATGCATAATCACTTTAATTTTTAAATATTTAATCATTTAGGATTTAGTTAAGGCCATTGACCTCGTTTGAATTTGAACATGCATTAAGCATCATTTCATTGTTGGCATAATTCAAAATCATATAAAATTATTGCTCATGGCAGTGTGACACATTTAAAACTTAGGAACTTTATCAGGGACAAAAGATATGTTTCAAAGTTTTATAACTATATTTTATTCTCGGTAATATTTGGAGAAAAAAGTACCCTCACAAGCAAGCATGCACCTTTGCTTTCTATTCATGATAGTTTTTAAAAATCCATGTTACTTTGAAACTTACACTTACAGCCCTGATAATCTGGATCATACAGAGAATGCAGCTTCTGGTAGTGGACCACCAACTAGGGGTCGCTCAGCAGTAACAAGAAGGCACAAGTTTGATTTAGCTGCTCGAACATTGCTAGCAAGAGCAGGTAATTACATGTTTCACATCCTTCTCTTAGTTATAGTATTATATAGCTTGCTTTTATATTTTTAAAGTAAATGTAAAAGGAACAGTACAGGCAATGTAAACTGATGATACTAAGTACTCAGTTCCTCCACATTAACAGTGACTATTTTCATATTATTTTCAGTGTATTTACATAGTTTCCAAAATTTGAAACCACAGTATACATTCATAGATATATTTTTAAGTTCCCTGGGGTGTAGAAGGAATGGTTACTTTTAGACACTGAGAAATTTCATAAATGCTCTCTGTGGTCAAGCAACTTACAACTTAAGAAGTGAAGATGCACATTTAAAATTTAATATTAGTGACAACAGGCTGAAAAAGTACACTGTACCAAAGAAGTAGGCACTGGCTTTTCTGATGTACTCTGTGGACCTTAGTGCTTCATTACTAGGTAAGACCCTAGATAAGCAAAAATAGATTTCCTCATTACATTAGTAAATACTTCGAGGATTGTGTTTGGGAGGGTAAGTTATAAAGAACCTATTTTCCAAAATAAATATTAAGATACGTAATTTGTCAAAACAGTGTGATCATTGAAATATTAAAATATAAATAGTGATCCCATGATTTCTGGGAACAGGGAAGTTGAAACTGTTCTAAAAAATATAGGATGTATAGTTAATATACAATATAATGAAGAGACTGATTTAAAAGAATAAACCTAAACAACAATAACAGCCCACATTCTTGGGTGTTTTTTTTTAATATAACAAAAGTCATGAAGTATTTTACATGGATTATCTTATGTAAACCTATCGACAGCCCTGCCAGGTGTGAATGCCCTGCCAGGTGTGAATGCTGTTGTCCTCATTTTACAGAAAAAGAAGTAAAATTGATAGATAAAATTTTATGTTTATGGTCTGGAATCCAGTAAGTCAGCTGAGATAGGCTCTCACCTGCATGCATGGCAGTTAAGAATTGGCGCAATATTCAGAATTATTTTATACATGCAAATAAAATACCTTTTTTGTTTTGTTCTGAGCGGGGTTATACCGCTCTGTGCAGGCCCACAGGAATCAAAGTCGGAGAGAAGGAATATCTTTGCAGCAAGACCCAGGGGCATTGTATGACTTTAATTTAGATGAGGAATTGGAAATTGATCTTGATGATGAAGCAATGGAAGCAATGTTTGGACAAGACCTGACCAGTGAAAATGATATTCTGGGAATGTGGATCCCAGAGGTACTGGATTGGCCTACCTGGGTGTGTGTGACTGCAGCGGGGGCTGCTCTGACTTACTTTCCTGCCCTCTTGTTTACGCAGCTGACTAATAACAGCCTTGCCTGGGGTTGTAAACGGAGAAGTTTTATATCTCATCCTAAACTTGGGGCACTAATGGTTAATGTTACTTTCATACTTGCAAACTAATAAGAAAAAGTCTCTCTTTTTGCTATTTCTGTGTGATTTTATTGCTTCTCTCTCTAGATTAGATGAATAGAGCTGTATTATGGTAATATTTGATTTTAATATCAAAGATAGATAGATTACAAAACAGGCAACAGGTCTCTGTGGACTGCTGGGTATATAACATGGCTGCTGTTTTCATCCTGCTCTCTGCATGCTCTTCTTCAGGTTCCATTTAATCACTATGAATGCCTCATTCTAGGAACCAGTGCCACCTAGATCTTACAAATATCTCTATCCAGGGTTAGGGTATGTGCTGGGTTTGTATGCTTGTATAGCAGTGAAACTGAAAAGTTCACAGGTGTAAGTCCTATAGGAAAGAGCATCTACCATGTTAAGTTAATAAGATAAATGAATCCTAATAACTTCTTAGAAAATAGGTATGCATGTTGTGACTAGATTAAAGAAAAGTAATTCATTAGAGGGATTTAAAAAAATCATTTGAGCTGGGCAGCTCTCTTATTAACTCTTTTTTATTAACTCTTTTCAGTAGGGTAGTCAGTTACTTTTATTAGAGAGAGGAATAGCCAAAAAACAAACAAACAAAAAAAAACACTTTAAGACTGTATGATGTGAATTCAGATTTGAAAGAAATTTCTTTCTTTTTTAAAATATATTTTATTGATTTGTTGATTTTATTTTTTTAATATATTTTATTGATTTTTTACAGAGAGGAAGGGGGAGGGATGGAGAGTCAGAAACATCGATGAGAGAGAACATCGATCAGCTGCCTCCTGCACACCCCCTACTGGGGATGTACCCACAACCAAGGTACATGCCCCTGACCAGAATCGAACCCAGGAACCCTGAGTCTGCAGGCTGATGCTCTATCCACTGAGCCAAACTGGTCAGGGCAAAAGAAATTACTTAGGTAGCATTAATGAACATATTGCAAATATTTCAGCATATGTAAATAAAATAGTTAATTTAATATCAATAATCTATTGACCTCTTCTTAATTTTATGTTAAATTGACTAATAATTTGATATGTAATCATTTGTGCAGCATGTTTGTGAGTCGGAAGACAGGGAAGAAGTTGTGGTGTGTGAGCTGTGTGAATGCAGTGTTGTCAGCTTCAATCAGCACATGAAGAGAAATCACCCGGGCTGTGGGCGCAGTGCAAACCGCCAGGGCTACCGCAGCAATGGCTCCTATGTTGATGGCTGGTTTGGTGGTGAATGTGGGAGTGGAAATCCATACTACCTGCTCTGTGGCAGCTGCAGGGAAAAGTACTTAGCCCTGAAGACCAAATCCAAGACGACAAGTTCTGAAAGGTACCTTGAAATTGTATGGAGATCCATTCCCTCTGAATGATAGTCTCTCTCACTAAAGACATGGGAATAGTAGCTTTTTTCATGTTAGGAGTTACTTTTTAACATTTCCTAAAGTCCTGTGATTGCTGGATTGGGAGCAGGAAGGATGGAGGAGGTTGAAGAATTCATGTTTCTGTCAGAGCTAGGGACCTGTAGTCCAGGAACAGTGGTTTATCAGCAGATCCTTCACTGGCATTTGTGTTAGCTTTGACTTGTTGACAAATTGTGGGTAGGATCCTTGCCTTAACCTTTTGGAAACTTATGGTCAATTTTTTTTCATTGATGTTTTTCACCATATTTTTGATATCTTAAGATCTTTTCCTTGATGAAAAAATAGATTATTTAGATTAAATGAGCTTCCATGAAAATATTATCTCTCTATATCCTTGAATAGCAATTAACCTCTAGTGAGTAGGGTTTTTGACTATTAAAACTTATAATGTATTATGGAAGCGGTTTTAATTTTAAAAATTGTAGGTGACCCAGAAATATCCCCAGAATTATTGAAATAGTCATTGATTTTGTAAGTAAGTGTGTACTACCTATGTATCAATGGTTTTTATTATATTAGTCCATAACATGAAATACACTTCTTTATTTTGTGTTGCTTTATTAATGACCTTTTAAAATGTTCTAATGACTTAATTTGCATTTTTGGGTACTAACTGTTTTATGTAAAAACACACTATTCTTCATATTTGGTGCAGGTACAAGGGACAAGCTCCAGATCTAATTGGCAAGCAGGACAGTGTATATGAAGGTAGTTGTTTTGAGAGCTTCTTTATTTTACATGTATTTTTACGTATACCTTCTGCTTAACATCTGGTTACTAAAATTTACCTTCATGTGTTTGTATTTATGTACATGTTAACTTAAATTGTCCCTAGAAAGCTCAAGATAGTTTAATAGCATCAGTCCTAGTTTTAAAAGTTAAAGGAAAGGACCTGGTTGAAATACTAGTTTTACCACAAAAGGTGAATTTCTGTGTGGCATTTTGTTTTCAAAGTAAAAGAAGTGTATATATATTTTCAATATCCTAGTTGAGGGAAAAAAATTGAAGCAAGCATCAGTTTATCTAGAGCATTCATTTACTTGAAACAACTCATTTCCTAGTGATTATGGACAGGGTTAAAAACTTTGTTGATCCCATAACAATATTTTTTATTAGTTGAAACCTTCATTACGAGCTGTAACATTTGCCATTGCCTTGGCTGAGGAGAAGTCAATAGGGGAAAATGGAGACTTACGTAATACTTTTAACAATAAAGAATTAAGAAAAAAATAAATAAATGGATTGCACTGCTTTGACTGCCTTTCCCATCTAGTTTCCCTATACCTTAGAGTAGTTTGTCAGCTCACCAGAAGATGGTGCCATAGTTCATTTTGTGGGCACTAGACTTTTAGTTCATCTGCATCTTAGACATGTCTTACAGTAACAATTACTAGCAGAGTCATATCATGTTTATATTCACATTAGGGGCCCGGTGCACAAAAATTTGTGCACTCGGGAGGACCCTCAGCCCGGCCTGTACACTCTCGCAGTCTGGGACCCCTCTAGGGATGTCCACCTGCTGGTGTGCCTGGTCAGCCTGAGTGAGGGACTGATGGCTGTTTGCAGGCTGGCCAAGCCCTCCAGTGTGGACCCTCACCTCATTAGGGTGTGGCCAGCCTGGGTGACGGACTGAGGGCCGTTTTCAGGCTGCCCACAGCCCCTTCAGGTTTTGGGTCCCTACTGGGGTGCCTGGGCAGCCTGGGTGAGGAGCTGAGTGCCATTTTCAGACTGCCCACAGTCCCTTCAGGTTTTGGGCCCCTACTGGAGTACCTGGCCAGCCTGGGTGAGGGGCTGATGGCTGTTTGCAGGCTGGCCAACCCCCCCCAGTGGAGTCCCTCACCCCATTGGGGTGTGGCCAGCCTGGGTGTGGGCCTGAGGGCCGTTTTCAGGCTGCCCACAGCTCCCATTGACCCAATGTCCCATCAAGGGTGGCTGGAAGCAGGTTTCTGGGGTTTATTTATCTTCTATAATTGATACACTGTTCCTTTAAGCCAAGGCCTAGGCAAGGTAATGAAGCCTCCTGTCTGCTTCAGCTCCATGGATTCTATAATTGAAAGAATGTTGTCTTAGTAGACGCGCCCAGCCGGCCTAGGCAGAGTTTCCTCCATCGCTGGTGCAACTGAAGCCTGCTGTTTGCTTCAGCTCCGAGGCTTCTATAATTGAAACAATGTTGCAAATATGTTGCCTAGAGCCCAGAGAGGCCCAGCCGGCTGGCAGACAGTTTACTCCTGGTGCAACGGAAACCTGTTTACTCTAGCTCTGTGACTGCCGGCCTCCATCTTAGCTGGGTTAATTTTCATACAGCCACTCTGATTGGCTGGTGGGCGTGGCTTAGGCATCCCGTAGAAACGGTCAATTTCAATATTACTCTTTTATTAGATTAGATATACCATACATATGTTTATTTAAATTCCAGAAGACTGGGACATGTTGGATGTTGATGAAGATGAAAAGCTAACAGGTGAAGAAGAATTTGAATTGCTTGCTGGACCACTTGGTTTAAATGATCGACGTATTGTACCAGAACCAGTTCAGTTCCCTGACAGTGATCCATTGGGAGCATCAGTAGCAATGGTTACAGCCACCAACAGTATGGAAGAGACTCTGATGCAAATAGGTAAATTGACATGCTAATTGGCATGGATTTCATAGAGTCTATATTAATTTATTTTTTAGATAAATAATAAGATGGTAAAGGAAAATAATAACAAGGATTCAACATTTTCTCACCCCATCAAGTATTTCGAGCCAGTTGTTTTAACACATTTTGAAGGTATAATACAATATTAAGGTTTGATTTTTGTGGTTTTTATGAAATAGTGAAGTGTTAAAAAAATTGATAAAATATGAGTAAGATTTTTTTAAAATTTTGTGATAAGAGAATACTGGAACTGATTAGAAACTATTTTGCCAACTTTTTTTATTTAGGTTCTAGAGCAGGCATCCTCAAACTATGGCCCGCGGGCCACATGCTGGGTGTTTTTGCCACCGCTGCCTGTCCTGCTTAAAATAAGATATGGGCAGTATGCATAGAATTTGTTCATAGTTTTTTTTTTAACTATAGTCCGACCCTCCAACGGTCTGAGGGACAGTGAACTGGCCCCCCCATTTAAAAAGTTTGAGGACCCCTGTACTAGAGTATGGTAACTTTGCCATAGGGAATACAAAATAAAGAATTGGGACAGTATTGATGACCCTTTATGTGTAAAAAGCATGCTTTTAAAACTATGTCTTTTCTGTATTTGTTAATATCAGTAGATGTGATACATGAACAAAATAAATAAAACCAAAATATTTTAAAAGGCATGTTTATTTTATAATAGACTAGAGGCCTGGTGCACAGATTCGTGCACAGGTGGGATCTCTAGGCCTGGCCAGCGATCAGGGCTGATTGGGGCTGTCTCGCCCAGTCCCAATCAGGGCCTGCCAGCAAGAGAGAGAGCCGCAGGTCGTTGGCCAGCTGGCCGGGGGGAAGACCAGGGGAGGTTGGCTGTGGGAGCACACTGACCACCAGGGGCAGCTTCTGCATTGACTTCTGCCCCTTGGTGGTTGGTGCGCGTAATAGTAACTGGTCGATTGGTCGTTCTAGCTGTAACAGTTGCTTAGGCTTTTATATACATACCAGGAGCCCGGTGCACAATATATTGTACACTGGGGGGAGGGGGGGGCGTCTCTCAGCCCGGCCTCTGCCCTCTCACAATCTGGGACCCCTCGGGATGTCCACCTGCTGGGATGCCTGGCCAGCCTGGGTGAGGGGCTGATGGCAGTTTGCTTATAAATCATTGCACCTTTCTAAAAGAGAAAAGGTTCCACATGTCTATTTCACTCATTTAGTCTTCTTCTCTCATCCAGATCCTGATTTCACAATTCCTCATTACCTTGTTTTCCTCTAATGCAATTTTACTTGGTTCAATAAGTAGTTGAAAAATTATTGTTAACACTTTGCAAGCGGGCGTTTTCCTGCCACTATGTGGTAGCGTTCGAAACACTTTCCTTTGTGCAGGGGTACATTATAAAACTTGCACATGTACCACGTTTCACTGCATAGTTTATGAGCGGCACACACACGACAACGCAGTACATGTGCAAGTTTTGTAATGTACCCCTGCACAAAGGAAAGTGTTTCAAACGCTACCACGCAGTGGCGGGAAAATGCCCGCTTGCAAAGTGTTAACAATTACTGGGATCAGAAATCTCCTGCCACCACCCAGCACACCCCATCCACCCCACACACCCTGCAGCCTGCCACCCGCCCTGCTGCCTGCTCCGCACCCGCCTCCATGGTTGCACTGCCAGCCTCCATCTTGGCTGAGTTAATTTGCATACAGCCACTCTGATTGTCTGGTGGGTGTGGCTTAGGCATCCTGGAGAAATGGTTAATTTCAATATTACTCTTTTATTAGAGTAGACTAGAGGCCTGGTGCATGAAATTCGTGTATGGGGGGGGGGGGAGTCCCTCAGCCCAGCCTGCACCCTCCAATCCAGGAGGATCTGTCTCACAATCCAGGACTGCTGGCTCGCCTTCCTGCCTGCCTGATTGCCCCTATCTGCTTCTGCCTGCCAGCCTGATCACCCCCTAACCACTCCCCTGCCAGCCTGATCGATGCCTAACTGCTCCCCTGCTGGCCTGATTGCCCCTAACTGCCCTCCCCTGCTGGCCCAGTTACCCCTAACTGCTCTCATTTGCCAGCCTGGTTGCCCCTGCTGGCCTGATCACTCCCAACTGCACTCCCCTGCTGGCCATCTTTGACCACATGGGGGTGGCCATCTTGTGTGTTGGAGTGATGGTCAATTTGCATATTACCTCTTTATTATATAGGATAGGTTATTGACTTAGAAATATCTATTTCTTCTAAGGACTTTCCTATTAAAATTCCAGATGAGCAAAAACACTTTGGTTTTCTGTATTTCCTTAAAGCCTGGAACCTAGAAAATTTGCAGTAGTCCAGATACTTTTTCCTTACCATGTTGAGAACTAAACAAAATCTTGTTTTTCAGGTTGCCATGGCTCAGTAGAAAAGAGTTCGTCTGGGAGAATAACATTAGGTGAGCAGGCAGCTGCCTTAGCAAACCCTCACGACCGAGTGGTGGCTTTAAGGAGAGTGACTGCTGCTGCTCAGGTACTTCTCTCCAGGACCATGGTCATGAGAGCACTGTCTCTTCTCTCAGTCAGGTAGGTATTAGTTTGTGTCAAGTTATGCTAAGTTAGCTTCAAGAATATGTTAGACTGGAGTCTGGTATTGTTGGGAGGATGAACTGGAACTTTTAGAAACTTAATATTTGCTATTAAATGACACAAGTTGGACATAGTCATCATTGTTATTTATTCATTCAGTCATTCAGTTAATACTTGGCACTTCTTAGGTAGAAAATAATGCCATTATAGTAACTGAGACAACTGCAATCATTTTATTATCTGAAATGGGAAACTCAGACTGTTGGCCCATTTGGTACAATGTGGAAATAAAAGATTAAATGAGTTTTTCTGTAGGATTAATCAACTGTGTAGCTAAGTTAACCTGCAGACTCCATCCTAAAGACTTGCCATGTTCATACTATGGAGTATAATGTTAAAAAAGGGAATAGAGCCAAGAGCACCTGAAAGTCATCCATTTAAGAAATGGTTAAACTAGGGTGTTTAACTGTCATTGAAGATAGAAGGACCCTGAAAAAAACTCAAAATAAAATTTAAATAAGACTACGTGGTATTGGCTTACGAATAGACAATTTGGACAGTGGTGGTGAAGAGTTCAGAACCTGACCCACACATATAAACACTTGATTGATGGATTGATTTATCACAGTGTTTATATTGCCAAGCAATGAGGAAAGGATGGTCTTTTCAATAACCTGGGCTAAGTCACATGGTTTACTCACATAACGGAAAAATGAGTCTTGACCTCAAACTCCCACTATAAAACAAGTATTTCCAAGTGTTTCTTCCATCTAAATGTAAAATGTAAATCAATGTTTCTATAAGGTAACATAGGAAGAATTTATTCTTGATTTTGGGACAGGCAGAAATTTCTTAAGCAAGTCACAAAAGACATTCACCATAAAGAAAAAGATTGATATATTGGAGTGCATTAAAAAAGAACTTCTGTTCAGCAAAAGTCATTAAGTCTGAAAGTTTTTTAAAAAGTCACTAAATGCGCCCTAACCAGTTTGGCTCAGTGGATAGAGCATTGGCCTGCAGACTTAAGGGTCCCACATTCGATTCCGGTCAAGGGCATGTACCTCGGTTTTGGGCACATCCCTAGTGGGGAGTGTGCAGGAGACAACTGATTGATGTTTCTAACTCTCTATCCCTCTCTCTTCCTCTCTGTAAAAAATCAATAAAATATATTTTAAAAAAAGAAGGAATCTAAACTAATAAAAGCGAAATATTAAAATTAACCACTTCTCCGAGACAGGGTAAGCCACATCCACCAGCCAATCAGAGCGGCGGTATGCAAATTAGCCCAGCCAACATGGCGGCCGCCACTCCCGGACCTGAGTAAACAGCCCTTTCCATTGCGGCAGGAGGGAAAGTGAAGCTGCGCCCCTCAGCTCAGCTCTGATTAAACTGCCTCTAGCGAAACACAGCTTTTTGAAACATTGTAACAATCATAGAATCCTCCGGAGCTGAAGGAAAGAGCAGCTCCGG
>PVJC01006663.1:0-54122 GCA_004026665.1 Murina feae | reverse complement strand
TTCTAGTCACAGCTTGTAATGTTTGTGCCCCTCCAGTCTTTTCTCCTCTGGATCCATCTCATCCTTTCTAATCATTATCTTGCTATTTTAGACCAATAGATAACTCGTTGTGCTGCGCCCACCGGCCCTTGCCTAACTTGACAACCTAGTCACCTGACCCTAACCTTCCTGGTCTGGATGGTGCTGCTGAGGTCCTTTCCGTATCTCTTTCCATCACACGGGTACAGCTAGCAGACCATCCACATGGTTTCTATGGAAGGCAGGGGAAAGCTGGCCTCAATATAAAACTCTGAATGGCATCTTAGCACGAGATTAACTTTTATGGCTAAATTTAAGTTTGCAAAAAAGTATTTTTGTAAAAATAGAATGGCTTTTTCAGGGAGCTGAGAAGAAATTAACTGTTATAAGTTTTAAACAGCCCAGTCTAAGTACAGTTATAAACAGTGGAAATGAATATATGTATTGTATTAAAGGCAATTCACAGGAGATTAAATTAAATGGATGCATAATACAGAGGCACAAACTCATTTAATTTTGACACAAATTATTAAACATCATTCTTTCTGTGTGGTCCGATCCGTATGCTGTCATCGATCAAGGGAGATTAGCCATGTTGCTGAAGTGAGGAATGGATGTTCTCAAGCTGAAGGGGACGCAGAGTCAGAGCACATCACTTACATGTGATTATGATGATTATAGTGAAAATCCCTTGGACTTAAAAAAGGAGACCCATGTAATAGAAGAAGTCACTCTTTTGAACAAGATAATCCAAGTATTAGCCAAGATTGTTGAGAAAAGGGAGGGACATTTAGAATACAGCCCTAAATAACTCAAGTACAACAAATCCTTTAAAAACAAACAAACAAAAAAACAAAACAAAACAAAAAAACCTGCCACAGCAGTTTGTTGAAGAAAAAGTCATATTGGAATCAAAGTTTTATTATTTTTTCCCACTGGTGACTCAGAGAATTGACTTTTATCTGACTTATCTTCCTTACTTACAAATTGTTTATAAAATAATAATTAGATAAATAAAAAGATACTTTTGTGCCCTCTTTCAAATTCTTCATCTACGACTGGGACTTGGAAACTTTTTGAGGAACATTTTTATTTCTAACCACCTACTGCCTCCTCCTCTTATGTGACAGTAGCAATAAGTTACTGTGCATAATGCCTTGCATTAGCCAAGAAGCTGAAGACATATTTCATAGCATCAACCTTGACATAGTGGAGGCACATCCATAGAAGATAAGAGGAGCATTGCAGTAGCCTTTGGTGTTTGAGTTTTAGAAAATGTTGATTTTGTATGTCTGTACCTACCAGGCAATGCTGCTGTCTTTAAGTATTGGTTTTGGGCATCATATTGAAAGTGACTGTTATGTATAACTGTCTACAATTTTATTCACTGGTCAGATTATTAAGTGAAAAAGTCAGCATTCTTTTATTCTTGCTAGGTTTCCTTTACCTAACTTAGAATGGCTTTCAATGAACAGATACTATTGGTGCTTCATAGTGTATTTGTCCTTATTTTAATAATCTCTTGCATATGTGATATCTATGCTTCTATAAGAATATGCTTTATTAGACAAGGTTACCTTACAGACAAGTCCTCCATCTGCCACCAGTATGGTGTATTTAGTAACAGCATTCTCCCTCTTTCATGGATGCTTATACAAGTGCATGTGCACTCTCTCCAAACAGTATATATCCCTACGAATACCCAACACTAAGAATAGCCTTGAGTTTAAACTTCAATATAAAAATCACTGCCTATAATGCAATATTGATCTATCAAGATGGTATATAAGAAAAAGCAGTGCCCTGACTGGTTTGACTCAGTAGATAGAGTGTCGGCCTGTGGACTCAAGGGTCCCAGGTTCGATTCCCGTCAAGGGCATGTACCTTGGTTGCGGGCACATCCCCAGTGGGGCATGTGCAGGAGGCAGCTGATTGATGTTTCTCTCTCATTGATGTTTCTAACTCTCTATCCCTCTCCCTTCCTCTCTGTAAAAAAATCACTAAAATATATTTTAAAAAAGAAAAAGAAAAAGCAGTGCCCATTGGAAGTTAAAATTTATGTGAGTCTACCCTTACTCAAAAGAAAAGTCTTTTTTCTATCTTATTTTGGTAGTCAGTCACACTAATCAGTTTTCAAAGATAAGCAATTAACTTAGTGTTATTACTTTTTAATTATAACAATTCTTGTTTTGAATGGGATTTAAAATGCAAAGATATATTATTTACAAGGCAAAATAATACTAGAACAAAAATAAAGTAAATTAAAAAATAAAAGGGAAAAATAAAAATAAGAGAAAATAATACATATGCCATAATTACTTTAGTACACCAGAGTTTAATGACTTGGAATGGAAAAGGAAGGAGGATCAAGGGAAGGATAATGAGCCACTGAATGTTTGTCCAAAGTGTGGTGGGCATATTTGGTGCACATTTTTCTGGCCCTTCCTCCTTCGTAAATCTTCTCTACAATGGCAGGCAGGTATACACTTCTTACCATAGGTGTCTACGAATGCCTATACTGTGTTCTGGGACCATGTACGATGTCTGAATAATGATACGAGTACAGAATTTCACTTTAATTCTGACTTTTTCTGTTTTCTTTTGCACATTCTTTTCTTCTCTGGATACACACCTCTCCCCTCCCCCCTGTTTTACTTAATCTTTACTTTGTGAGCCAGATAATAAAAGAGAAAAACACCCATTATTATTGTAGCATATCAACTGCACTAGAGAGGAAACTAAAAACTGTGTTTGCTACAAATCTTCCCATGAGAACTGTAGAGATTCTGAAGAGATGGTTCCTCTCTGGGAGATACCGTCTTTTCAGGTTATTCAAGAGGAGTGTTTCTTTAAAATAAAGAAAGACATGTAGGTCTGTACTCATGTCCTTTAAGTTCAAAATCTAATTAAAATCTATATATATAAAAGCCTAAGTGACTGTTGGTTCGACCATTCGACCAGTAGCCATGACATGCATCACCAGGGGGCAGACGTTCAATGCACAGGCATGGAAACATGGAACAGACTGATGAATCTTAGAGAGAAGAGGGGGAGGAGAAGGCAGGAAGAGATTGACCAAAGATCTTATATGCATACTAGAGGCCTGGCCTGTGGGGATTGGGCCAAAACCAGCAGTCCAACATCCTCCAAGGGGTCCCTGATTATGAGGGGGTGCAGGCCAGGCCGTTGTACCCCATCAGCACATGAATCCATGCGCTGTGCCTCTAGTCTAAACTAATAAAAGCGAAATAGTAAAATTAACCGTTTCTCTGAGACAGGGTAAGCCACGCCCACCAGCCAATCAGAGCGGCTGTATGCAAATTAGCCCAGCCAATATGGCGGCCGCCACTCACGGACCTGAGTAAACGTTTAGGCAGCGTCCATTGCAGCAGGAGCGAAAGGGTAACTGTTTTCGGCCCTTGGCGAGCAGGCTCCAAAACATGTTTCAATAATGTAACAATCATAGAATCCTTGGGAGCTGAAGGAGACAGCAGGCTTGGCCTGACTTACTAAGAGTAACGAAGTCTCATTATAGACGCTGTGCTGCTGCGAGGTGAAGCAGAGGAGGTTTCGTTACCTCAGCCCACCTCAGCTTAAACGAACAGTGCATCAATTATAGGAGATAAACAAACCCCAGAAACCTGCGTCCAGCCAGCCTTGCTGGGACGTTGGGTCAATGGGAGCTGTGGGCAGCCTTAAAGCCCCTCACCCAGGCTGGTCAGGCACGCCAGCAGGTGGACATCCCCCGAGGGGTCCCAGACTGTGAGAGGGCACAGGCCGGGCTGAGGGACCTCCTGAGTGCACAGAGAGGTTGCAGGGCAGGACAGCGCAGGACCCAGGACCCGTGAGTGAAAAAGAGGCGGCAGGGTTGGAGGGCATCGGGAAGCGGGTAAGAGGCGGCAGGGGGTCGGCGGCCTGCTTGGTGGGCTTCCCAGGCCCTTTGCGGGGCATCAGGGAGCAGGAAAGCAAGGCTGCAGGGGCCGGGGTCCTGCTTGGAAGCTCCCCAGACCCCTTGGCGGCACCGGGAAGTGGGAAAGGAAGGCAGCAGGGGACGGTGAGTGGGAAAGAGTTGGCGGCCTGCTTGGTTCCTTCCCAGGTCCCTTCCGGGGATCAGGGAGCAGGAAAAGGCTGGCCTGACCACGAGGCAGGGTTTTCCCTGCTTTCTGGTGGCTAGAGGAAGATGGGCAGTAGGCAAGCTTGAGAGGCAGGCAGCACCCAGCCCTGGTCACAGCTCAAAAAAGAGAACAACATGCAGGGGAGGGCAAGAGTCTGAGAGATCAACATAGAGGGGGTGCCTGCTCCAAGCCTTGACGGTGTGCCTGGGGGCAGGCCCCTGGCAGGTAGCCACACACAGGAGGACTGCTCCGATCCTCAGATACGGCTGGGGGCAGGTCCCCAATGGCCACACACACACACACACACACACACACAGAAAAGGTGCCTGTCAGACTGGGGCCATCATAGGACATCCACTGAGGGGTCCCAGACTGTGAGAGGGCACAGGCCGGGCTGAGGGACTCCCTCCACCCTGAGTGCACAAATTTTTGTGCACCGGGCCCCTAGTAAATATATAATTGTACATGGACATACAGACATTTTTATCTTTCTCTTCTGTCCTTTCCCCATCAGTATTTCTGAAGTATAGAAATCAATTACTATTTCAAAGAAGAAATTCTTAATAGCATCGTATTCTCTGCCTTTTCTAATGTCACCTCTAGCTTTTACATTTCTTGAATTTTAATGGTGTCTGTGTTATAAAACAAGGTATTTTTCTGAAAGAGTGCAGAATAATGCATTTCTCTCCAAGAATTGTCAATGCCTCAGCCATTTTCCCTTCTCATCATCTCAGGAATGCATAAGTCTTTCTACTCACAGTAATTTCCCTACCTGCTACCTGAAATAAGGTAATTAAGGATTAGGCTCTCCTAGGAGCACATTGAAGAATTTTTTAACTTCCTGAAAATTGATTTCACACTGAGTCACTAAAGTTAGTCCCTCTTCCATTTTGTGCTTCCAGGAGGCTATCTTGAGTTCATTTCAGTGAAGTCCCTAAATCCTGGTACACCCTTAAAATTGCATCTAGAGGAAGTGGTCAGCATCCCATTTCCAGAAACTTTTACAGGAGAAAAGTCACTGTTATATTTACCAAGGAAGGCTTTCAATGTACATGGAACAGTTCTTTTTTCCAATGAAACAACAGGGGAGACCAGGAATATATAACGGTTTTTTGCTGCATTGCCTGAATGTAAAAGACTTAAACATCAGTTGTTTTTTTATTTGTTTGTTTTTAACATATGGTGAGTGGCCAGAAGATGCATGGGCATATTTTAGAATTGATGGAAGCCAGTGGTTCTCAACCTTCCGGCCTTTTAAACACAGTTCCTCGTGTTGTGACTCAACCATAAAATTATTTTCGTTGCTGCTTCATAACTGTAATGTTGCTACTGTTATGAATCATAATGTAAATATCTGATGTGCAGCATGATCTTAGGTGAGCCCTGTGAAAGGGTCGTTCAACTGCCAAAGGGGTCGTGACCCACAGGTTGAGAACCGCTGGATGGAAGCAGAATAGAGACGCTCATTAAGCTATCTTAGCTACCCTCTGGTATTGGCTGAATAGATTCTTTAAGCTCGAACTAGAAAAGCCATCCCATGTGCTCCCTCTTGGTTCCTGAGGAAAGCTTCCCATAGTCCTGCAGGTGAGTCCAACTGTGTCTACATCTGCAAACTGGTTTCACTGTTCTACTTCCGACAGTCTTGCTTACTTACCAACAAAAGCAAGTAAAACCATGACAACAACAAATCTCTTAAAACCCTTTTTAAACTTTCCTGGGCAGACAAACACTCCTCCAACTACTGAGTTTTTCAATAATGTTCTTTGATTTTTAAAAATAATAACTGTAAGCAGGGAATTAAAATGGGGGGAGACCCAGCCTGTCAAACTATTTCTGTAGAACTGAAATATCCCCCCCCCCAAAAAAAATGGGAGAAGGCAAATAACCATATAAGGCAGCTTACATCAAATTGAATAGCTGGGAATCAAAGTTCATCTATACATCAAATACAGTGTTTATTCAACAACTGCTGCCACCTTGTTAGAAGTCTTATCAAGACAACTATAATAGTGTTTCATTTTGTACAAACTGCTATGAATTGTAGCTTTTAAAAGATTCTTGTCGTTCTTGCTTTTCCTTTTCTTCCTCTCCTCCTCATCTCCCTTCCTCCTCCTTCCCTGCACCCCGCCCCATTCCCTCCCTCTACCTTCTGCCTACTCCAGAGATTTGCAGGCCCCATCTCCTCCTCCTTCAGAGAAGGAAAGAGGCCCACTTTGTTTACGGTGTACAGGCATATTGTAAGGGGTGAAAAGCCCACTCAGTGACACCCTAAACATGAACTTCGTGTCCTCGGACCTGTGAATTTTCACTGTAGGAATAGCTGTTATATCGTTCACTTTTCCAGCAAAGTAGCTAAAAGAAGGCTAATGTATTTTAACCATCACCTCTGTAAATGAGCAAAGCTGGAGCCCAAAACTGGCAATATACTGCAAATATTTTGTACATATTTCCAGTATCTGTAACCTCATATGGGTCCTTTGTCCCAAGGGGAGACAGATTTCTAAATGGCCTGGTTCATTTTCAGAAAACGCAGACCCACCTTAGGTAATTTTTTAGCAGACCAACATGGCATCATTTTGGCCTCAGCTGTATCTATCTCCTTCCTCAAAAGCCAAGTGGGGGGAAGGTCCTTTTAGTTTCTGTCAACAGGAGCCATAGGTGGTTAGAAGTGTATCTTTGCATTAACCTTTTCTTTTACTTACATATAAGGCGCAGGTGTAGATGACTCGAAGAAAAGAAAAGGGAAATATGGTCTGGGTAAACATTTACTTTTTAATTTCCTCTTAATTTCTTGAGGCCCATTGTGTGTTTATCAAGGCGTGTAACAGCTTTAAGTTAACAATGCAACAATGCATCGTTAAGTGTACACCAGATGTTCCTTTTCTGGCACCTATTACTGGGAGCCCTCCACTTGCCTGTCAAGGAGAAGAAAAAATGTGTGTTCTCCTTTAACAACGAACGCTAGCCCATCAAAACAAGAAGCAATAACAGAAAGGCTCTGACACATTGCTTTGATAAAATACTGCCTGGAAACTCATTAGTGTAACAGACACAGATGAACCAGCATACCCACTCCTCAGCCATATTCTTGAGGAGCTGAGGAATAAAGACACTTGACAGAAGGTTCAACCTGGGGATTGAAGTGCTGATGCAGTTCGAAATGATGGGTACAGCGGTTGCCCTTGTGAATCACAAACACAGAGGACTTGGAAGTTGGATGAAACTGACAGCTAAGAGTATCGGCAAGCCCATTCAGAAAACGGGCAGTGTGCGTTTTGGAGATCATAAACTGAAATGATACCAGGGAACTTGGAGCAGATGGCTACAGGGACATAAACGTTCTGAAACCGTTTCTTGTTTTTTTTTCTGTTTTTTTTTTTTTTTTAAAGAAGCTTTTTATAGAGGATGTGCAGTTGGATCTTGGAATGCATTAAAAGTGGGGGAGTTATAACTAGTTCTTCACTTTTTCTTGTCTGATTACCTCCCAGAGAGAAGTTACTTAAATTGGCTTTCATAGATCCACAGTAGCGAATCTTATGAAAAATGAAATATTTCCCCTGTGACTGATAGATTTATGGATGTTTCTCCAGATCAGATTGCAACCTGCAACATTGGTGGGAGAGATGAGGTGAAGAGGAAGTGGGTGGGTATTACTAAGGCACAAGTAAACTTGTGTTATTCCTTAATTGAACCAAACTAATTGAGACAAGTTGGCGTTTCTGCTTTCCAGGCAATTTTAATTAATTTTGGATCACAAATGTCTTCAAAGTAAAGTAGAATCAAACCATCTTCAAATGTTACAATGTTTCATGCAGCTTGACTTCTATGAGGAAAAATGTTCTTTTTTACCAAAACTGATCAACTCAGGGTTTATTGGGGAGGGGAGGGGGAGGGAAGGGAGGGGAGAGGCGATCAGGAATAATGACGTTAAAAGAGGCTATAAAATTGCTTGGAAATATGTAGAGCACACATTTTCCAGGCCAAAGCTCTCCCCAGCAATGATTTATGGATGAAGTTCAGAGCTTTATGACACTACAGCATGAAACTAGCTCTGGGGACATTTGTTTCTAGGGGTGGAATATTTGGGGTTTCATTTCTCTTCTCCATTAATTCTCCTTTCCTCCTATTTTCTCTTATACCTGGAAACAAAGTGCATTCGTGTTCTGTTAATGTGATGATAGTGAATTGAGGCTCTATGCTCAGCAAGGAAATATAGAAATCCTCTGTTGGGGAATATCCCAAGGGCCTTTATCCAGCCTTTCAAAGTGCTATTTTGTTTGCTCCAGGTGATGGTGGGCCATCTATTGAAAGGAATCCAGGAACTTAGTTGATGATAACAGGAATCATGCCACCCACAGGTCCGTTCAGCATGAGACATGATGCAGTGCTTAAGGATAAATTATATCTTCCCACAAAAGGATTTCCAAACCTGCCATTTGAGCAATGCCACTGAGCTACAATTCCTGTCATTGAGAAAATGAAGTTTTGCCTCCCACTGAGTGATCCTTGGGTCTCTCAGGACTGAGATGAAAATAAAGAAATTAACATAAATAATGCAGATTACAGGTGTAGTTGTTTCCACAACAAAATCAATAAAAGCAACTGACCCAGGTATTTTGGGACCATTTCCAAATTCTGTTGGTTTGAATGTATTTAAAGGATTTATTTTTTTAGCAATAGGAACTAGGATTCAAAGAACTTAACTGCACAACCCATAGACACAGACAAAAGTAGTGGTGAAGGCTTGGATGGAGGTGGGTGTCAATGGGGGAGAAAAGAGGACATCTGTAATACTTTCAACAATAAAGATAAATTTTAAAAAATAATAAAAGGATGGCTTTGAAAAAATGAGTTCAGAGCAATATACATATATATGGCTTTGAAATGTATGTGAATATGTATATATATATAAAGTTGTTCACTTGTGATTTATGATTTCCATATGTTTTTATGTATAAAATAATGTGAATAAAATAAACATACAACTATCAACTAAATCTAGAAATAGAACACTACCTCAACCATTATTACCACACCCTCACCCCTAAGGTATCCACTAGTCTGACTTCCATCACAACAGACTAATAACTACCAGCATGCATTTGTGTGTGTGTGTGTGTGTATCTGAATGCTTTCATTCCTCATTATGTTTATGAGATTCCTCCATGCAATATTTTTTTCACTGCTTGTGGGTTCCATTGAGTGACTATGCCACACTATTTTTCATTGTTGTGAAAGCAGAATACTATGTTATTTTAAAAAAATGAATATGCCATACATAATTAATCTATTCCATTGTTTAAGGGTATATGAGCTCTTACAGTGTTAGCATACTATGAATAACTAGAGGGCTGGTGCACAAAATTCTTGCATGGTGGGGGAGTGGTCCCTAAGCCCAGTCTGTGCCCTCTTGCACTCTGGGACTCCTCAGGGGATGTCCGCCTGCCAGCTTGTGGCTGGATGGCCTTCTGCTGCTACAGGGTCTGCTGCTTGAGCTTCAGCAGCTACTGCACGTGCATGGGCTGGGCCACCACAGTCTGCCCTGTGAACACCATTGAGTGGGTAAGTCAAGCATGGAGGCAGGCTCAACCTGAGTTCCCTGTGCTTCCCTGAGTCACTGAGTTGTACAGACTGACTGCCTTCTACAGAGAACAGCACTGGGATCAGGCCTAAACCAGAAGTCAGACATCCCTCTCACAGTCTGGGACCTTTTGGGGGATGTAGCAGTGCACCAAATGGCAGGCAGCCAGGGAGGAGCCCGAATTGGGGCCAGATGTCATGCCACTTGCACTCGTCCCAGATTGCTGCTCCTGTTGCTGCCACTGGTTAGTACTGCTATGGAGTTGGGAAAGGCTCCTGCCATGGCAGCTGCACTCACCAGCTGTGAGCCTGGCTTCTGGCTAAGTGGCACTCCCCCTGTGGAAGCGCACTGACCACCAGGGGGCAGCTCCTGCATTGAGCGTCTGCCCCCTGGTGGTCAGTGCATATCATAGCAACTGGTCATTCTGTCATCCAGTCAATTTGCATATTAACCTTTTATTATATAGGACTAGAGGCCTGATACAAGAAAGTCATGCATGAGTAGGCCTTCCTTCTCCCAGCTGCCGGCCCCAGCTTCCCTCTGGCACCCAGGACCCAGGCTTGCTTCCCTCCAGCCACCTGCAGGCACTCGGGACTCAGGCTTGCTTCCCTCTGACTGCCCACAGGCACCCAGGACCTGGGTTTCCCTCTGGCCCTAGCTTTATCTGGAAGGACGCCTGGAATGACGTCCAGAAGGATATCCAGATTATTATCATATTACCC
Organism: Murina feae; assembly: GCA_004026665.1. Classification (NCBI taxonomy): domain Eukaryota; kingdom Metazoa; phylum Chordata; class Mammalia; order Chiroptera; family Vespertilionidae; genus Murina; species Murina feae. The sequence continues at coordinate 43,686 of PVJC01006663.1, read as the reverse complement.
TAAATATCATATTTTATCATTATAGACTAGGGGCCCAGTGCACGAAATTCATGCACGGGGGAGGGTGAGGGTCCCTCAGCTCAGCCTGCCCCCTATCACAGTCTGGAACCCCTCAGTGGATGTCCTATGATGGCCCCAGTCTGCCAGGTGCCTTTTCTGTGTATGTGTGTGTGTGTGTGTGTGTGTCACCACTGGGGACCTGCCCCCAGCCGCATCTGAGGCTCAGAACAGTCCTCCTGTGTGTGTCTGCCTGCTGGGGGCCTGCCCCCAGGCACACCATGGAGGCTTGGAGCAGGCACCCCCTCTATCTTGATCTCTCAGACTCTTGCCCTCCCCTGCATGTTGTTCTCTTTTTTGAGCTGTGGCCAGGGCTGGGTGCTGCCTGCCTCCCAAGCTTGCCTACTGCCCATCTTCCTCCAGCCACCAGAAAGCAGGGAAAACCCCGCCTCGTGGTCAGGCCAGCCCTTTCCTGCTCCCTGATCCCCAGAAGGGACCTGGGAAGCCGCCAAGCAGGCCCCCAGCCCCCAAGAGCTTGCTTTCCCACTCCCCAGTGCCCCCCAAAGGGCCTGGGGAGCCGCCAAGCAGGCCGCCGACTCTTTCCCACTCACTCATCCCCTGCTGCCTTCCTTTCCCACTCCCCGGTGCACCAACGGGTCTGGGGAGCCGCCAAGGGGCCTGGGGAGCTGCCAAGCAGGACCCCAGCCCCTGCAGCCCTTCTTTCCCTCTCCCCAGTGCCCTTCAAGGGGCCTGGGAAGCCCACCAAGCAGGCCACTGATCCCCCACTGCCTCTTTCCTGCTCCCCGATGCCCTTCAAAGGGCCTGGGCAGCCGCTAAGCAGGCCACCACCTCTTTCCCACTCCCTGGTGCCCAGCAAAGGGCCTGGGCAGCCACCAAGCAAGCCGAGACCCTCCGCCACCTCTTTCCCACTCCCTGGTGCCCTGCAAGGAGCCTGGGAAGCCCACCAAGCAGGCCGCCAACCCTGCCGCCTCTTTCCCACTCACCAGTCCTGGGTCCTGCGCTGTTCCGCCCTGCAGCCGCTCTGTGCACTCGGGAGGTCCCTCAGCCCGGCCTGTGCCCTCTCACAGTCTGGGACCCCTCGGGGGATGTCCACCTGCTGGCATGCCTCACCAGCCTGAGTGAGGGGCTTTAAGGCTGCCCACAGCTCCCATTGACCCAATGTCCCAGCAAGGCTAGCTGGACGCAGGTTTCTGGGGCTTGTTAATTGATGTTGTTCCTTTAAGGAGAGGCCTAATAAGAAGCTTCAGCTCCTGGCTTCTTTAATGACACAATGTTGTTACTCTTAGACTCAGGCCCAGCCCACTAGCTCCCGAGGATTCTGTGATTTATACATTGTTGCAAACATGTTGCAAACATGTTTTGTTCTGAGGGAGGCAGGATAAGTGAGCCGGCGCGCAGACAGTTTCACTTTCACTCCTACTGCAATGGAAGCTGCCGTTTACTCCGTGAGTGGCGGCCGCCATGTTGGCTGGGTTAATTTGCATACAATCGCTCTGATTGGCTGTTGGGCGTCCCAAAGAAATGGTTAATTTCAATATTACACTTTTATTAGTTAAGATATTTCAAGAGCATTCTTATACCTATTGGATATATACCTAGGAGTAGATAGGATATATATGTTCAACTTTAGTAGATAATGCCAAATAGTTTTCCAATGTGGGTTGTATCAACTTACAGTTTCACCATCAGAGTATGAATCTGTTACTCAACATGGTGTGGTCAGTTTGCTTAAGTTTTAGCCATTTTGGTAGGTATATAGCAGGGGTCCTCAAACTTTTTAAACAAGGGGCCAGTTCACTGTCCCTCAGACCATTTGAGGGCCGGACTATAGTTTAAAAAAAAAAAACTATGAACCAATTCCTAGCACACTGCACATATCTTATTTTAAGCAGGACAGGCAGTGACAGTAAAAACACCTGGCATGTGGCCCGCGGGCTGTAGTTTGAGGATGCCTGGTATACAGTATAGCTCATTGATTTATTTTTCCTGATGGTCAGTGTACTTGAGCATCATTTCATACTAGAGGCCCAGCACATGAAATTTGTGTACTGGAGAAAGAGGGTGTCCCTCAGCCCAGCCTGAACCCTCTCCAACCTGGGACCCTTCAGGGGTTGTCCAACTTACCGGCAGTCGTACATCCCTCTCATACTCCGGGATTGCTGATTCCCAACCACTCACCTGCCTGCCTGCCTGCCTGATTACCCCTAACCACTTCTGCCTGCCAGCCTTATCACCCCCTAACCACTTTTGCCTGCCAACCTGATCACCCCCTAACCACTCCCCTGACAGCCTGATCGACGCCTAACTGCTCCCCTGCCTGCCTGAGCACCCCAAACTGCCCTCCCTGCAGGCCTGGTCCCCCCCTGAAATCCACTCCCCTGCAGGCCTGGTTGCAACCAACTGCCCTCCCCTGCTGGCCTGATCGCCCACAACTGCCCTTCCCTGCCGGCTATCTTGTGGCTGTGGGCGCCACCATCTTTGAAGGTGTGGCAGTCAATTAGCATATTCATTCCTTATTGGCTGTGGGCACCACCATCTTTGAGGGCGTGGCAGTCAGTTAGCATATTCCCTCCTTTTTTTCAGTCTTTTCTTTTTATTGATTAAGATATTACAAATGTGATCTTATCCCCCCAATGTCCTCTCATCCCCCCATTCCTGCTCTCACCCTCACCCCCTGTTGTTCACATCCATCGCTTATGCTATATGCAGGCATACAAGTCCTTTGGTGGATCTCTTCCCCTCACCCCCACCCTCCCCTACCTTCCCCCTGAGTTTTGAGCATCTGATCAATGCTTCTCTGTCTCTACATTAGTTTTAGTTCATCGGTTTATGTTGTTCATTATAATCCATAAATGAGCGAGAGCATGTGATATTTACCTTTGTCTGACTGACTTATTTAACTTAGCATAATGCTCTCCAGTTCCATCCATGCTGTTGCAAATGGTAAGAGTTCCTTCCTTTTTACAGCAGCATAGTATTCCATTGTAAAGATGTACCACAGTTTTTTGATCCACTCATCTGCTGATGGGCACTTCGGCTGATTCCAAATCTTAGCTATAGTAAATTGTGCTGCTATGAACATTGGGGTGCATATATCCTTTTCTGATTGGTGTTTATGGTTTCTTGAGATATATTCCTAAAAGTGGGATCATTGGGTCAAATGGAAGTTCCATTTTCAGTTTTTTGAGGAAACTCCACACTGTTCTCCACAGTGGCTGCACCAGTCTGCATTCCCACCAGCAGTGAACGAGGATTCCTTTTTCTCCGCATCCTCACCAGCACTTGTCATTTGTTGATTTGTTGATGATAGCCATTCTGGCAGGTGTGAGATGGTACCTCATTGTTGTTTTGATTTGCATCTCTCAGATGATTAGTGACTTTGAGCATGTTTTCATATGTCTCTCAGCCTTATTTATGTCCTCTTTTGAAAAGTGTCTATTTAGGTCTGTTGCCCATTTTTTGATTGGGTTGTTTATCTTTTTTTGTTAAGTTGTATGAGTTCCCTGTAAATGTTGGAGATTAAACATTTATCAGAGATATCATTGGCAAATATGTTCTCCCATGCAGTGGGTTTTCTTGTTGTTTAGTTGATTGTTTCTTATGCTGTGCAGAAGCTTTTTATTTTAATATAGTCCTCTATTTGTTTATTTTCCATTAGTTTCCATTGCCCTAGGATCTGTGTCAGTGAAGAAATTCTTTTGGCATATGTCTGAGATTTTGCTACCTGTAGATTCCTCTAGTATTTTTATAGTTTCCCGACTTACATTTTCCTTTATCCATTTTGAGTTTATTTTTGTGTATGTTGTAAGTTTCATTTGTGTATGTGGTCTAGTTTCATTTTTTTTTTTTTGCATGTGTCTGCCCAAATTTCCCAGCACCATTTACTGAAGAGACTATCTTGGCTCCATTGTATGGTCTTTCCTCCTTTGTCAAATATTAATTGAGCATATTGGTTCGGGTTGATTTCTGGGTTCTCTATTCTATTCCATTGGTCTATATGTCTGTTCTTATGCCAGTACCAGGCAGTTCGGAGAACAGTAGCTTTTTAATACAGCTTGATATCTGGTATTGAGATCCCTCCTAGTTTGTCCTTCTTTCTCAGGATCGCCGCAGCTATTCGGGTTTGTGTGTGTGTGTGTGTGTGTGTGTGTGTGTGTGTGTGTGTGTGTGTGTGGGTTTTTTTTATTCCAGATGAATTTTTGAAGAGTTCTTTCTAGATCTGTGAAATATGCTGTTGGTATTTTAATGGGAAGTACATTGGTTCTATAAATTGCTTTGGGTAGTATGGACATTTTGATGATATTGATTCTACCAATCCATGAACACGGTATGTTCTTCCATCTGTTTATGTCTTTTTCTATGTCTTTTTTCAATGTTCTGTAGTTTTCTGAGTATAGGTCTTTTACATCCTTGGTTAAGTTTATTCCTAGGTATCTTAATTTTTTTGGTGCAATGGTAAATGTGATTGTTTTTTTAATTTCTCTTTCTGTAACTTCACTATTGGCATAGATTACTTGGCATTAATTTTGTAACCTGTGACATTGCCAAATTCATTTATTAAGTCTAATAATTTTTTGATGGAGTCTTTAGGGTTTTCTAAGTACAGTATCGTATCATCTGCAAATAATGACAATTTTACTTCTTCTTTTCCAATTTGGATGCCTTTTATTTCTTCTTCTTGTCTGATTGCTTTGGCTAGCACTTCCAGTACTATGTTGAACAGGAGTGGTGAAAGTGGGCACCCCTGTCTTGTCCCTGTTCTAAGGGGAAATGGTTTTGGTTTTTGCCCATTGAGTATGATGTTGGCTGTGGGTTTGTCATATAAGGCTTTTTTATGTTGAGGTATGATCCCTCTATTCACACTTTGCTGAGAGTTTTTATCAAAAAAGGGTGTTAGATTTTGTCAAATGCCTTTTCTGCATTGATTGATATGATTATATGATTTTTGTCTCTCAATTTGTTTATGTGATTTATCACATTTATTGATTTGCAAATATTGTACCAACCTTTAATTCCTGGAATAAATCCCACTTGGTCATGGTGTATGATCTTTCCAATGTAATGCTGGATCTGGTTTGCTAGAATTTTGTTGAGGATTTTAGCATCTATGTTCATCAGGGATATTGGCCTGTAAGATTCTCTTTCTTTGTGGTGTCTTTATCTGGTTTTGGGATTAGGGTAATGCTGGCTTCATAAAAGGAGCTTGGAAATGTGCCTTCCTCTTGAACTTTTTGGAATAGTCTGAGAAGGATTGGCTTTAGTTCTTCTTTGAATGTTCAGTAAAACTCCCCTGTAAAGCCATCTTGTCCAGGGCTTTTGTTTGCTGGAAGCTTTTGGATTACTGTTTCAATTTCATCAGTAGTTATTGGCCTATTCAGGTATTTTTATTCTTCCTGATTGAGTTTTGGAAGCTTGTATTTTTCTGGGAATGTGTCCATTTCATCAAGGTTGTCCAGTTTATTGGAGTAAAGTTGTTCATAGTATTTTTTGACAATCCTTTGTATATCAGTAGGGTCAGTTGTTATTTCACCTCTTTCATTTCTGATTTTGTTTATTTGTGTCCTCTCTCTTTGTTTCTTGGTGAATCTGGCAAGAGGTTCATCAATCTGATTAATTCTTTCAAAGAACCAGCTCTTGGTTTCATTGATCTTTTGTACTGTTTTTTTCTTTGTTTTGTTTTGTTTTGTTTTGTCTCTATGTCGTTTATTTCTGCTCTGATCTTTATTATTTCCTTCCTTCTGGATACTGTGGGCTTTTCTTGTTGTTCTCTTTCTAACTCTTTGATTTGTAGAGTTAGATCATTTATTACCAGTTTTTCTTGTTTTTTGAGGTAAGCCTGTAGAGCTATGAACTTCTCTCTCAGGACTGCTTTCATTGTGTCCCAAAGATTTTGGATTATTGTGTTTTCATTGTCATTTGTTTCCAGGATGCTTTTTATTTCTTCTTTGATCTCTCTTATAAACCAGTCATTGTTTAATAACATGCTATTTAGCCTCCAAGTGTTTGATTTTTTTCAATGTTTTTATTGTAGTTGATTTCTACTTTTATGCCATTATGATCTGAAAAAATGCTTGTTATGATTTCTATACTCTTGAATTTGAAGAGACTTTGTCTGTGTCCTAATATATGGTCTATCTTTGAAAATGTCCCATGTGCACTGGAGAAGAATGTATATTCTGTAGCTTTGGGGTGAAATATTCTGAATGTCAATTAAGTCCATCTGATCTAGTGAGTCATTTAGGATTACTGTTTCTTTGCTGATTTTTTGTTTAGAGAATTTACCCAGTGGTGTCAGTGGAGTATTAAAGTCCCCTACTATGACTGTATTGCTATCAATCTCTCCCTTGATATCATCCAGAAGTTGTTTTATGTATTTGGGTGCTCCTGTATTGGGTGCATATATGTTTACCAGAGTTATATCTTCTTGTTGAATTGCTCCCTTTGGTATTATGCAGTATTATCTCTTGTTATGGCCTTTACTTTGAGGTCTATTTTGTCAGATATCAATATCACAACCCCAGCTTTTTTCTCATTTCCACTTGCCTGAATTTTTTTTCCCATCCCTTCACTCTCAATCTGTGTGAATCCTTTGTTCTGAGGTGGGTCTCTTGCAGACAGCAGATATATGGTCCTGTTTTCTTATCCATTCAGCTACCCTGTGTCTTTTGATTGGAGCACTTAATCCATTTACATTTAATGTTATTAATGAAAAGTACTTGTTTGTGGTCATTTTTATCCTTAACGTTTGTGTATCTTCTTGTCTTTTTGTTTCTTCTTTTTACAGCAGTCCCTTTAGCATTTCTTGCATTGCTGGCTTGGTAGTAATAAACTCTCTTAGCCCTTTTTTGTCTGTGAAGCTTCTGATTCCACCTTCAATTTTGAATGATAGCCTTGCTCGATATAGTATTCTTGGATTCATTCCCTTGCTTTGCATCACTTTGTATTTCATTCCATTCCCTTCTTGCCTGGTGTGTTTCTGTTAAGAAGTCAGCTGATATTCTAATAGGAGATCCTTTGTAGGTAACTTTCTGTCTCTCTCTGGCAGCCTTTAAGATTCTTACTTTGCCGTTGGTGTTTGCCAGTTTAGTTAGGATGTGTTTTGGTGTTGGTCTTTTGGAGTTCATCTTTTTTGGCACTTTATGTGCTTCTTGGACTTGTGTAGTTTTTTCCTTGCCAATATCAGGGAAGTTTTCTGTCATTATTTCTTCAAACAGGTTTTCTATTCCTTGTTTCTCCTCCTCTCCTTCTGGTACCCCTATTACGTGAATGTTGTCTTGTTTTTCATTGTTCCAAAGCTCCCTTAAGCTCTCCTCTTGCTTTTTAAGTTTTTTTTTTCCAGTTGCTCCTGTGTTTGTGTGTTTTTTTCTACCTTGTCTTCTAATTAGCTGATGTGATCCTCAGCCTCTTCTAGTCTGCTGTTTAAGCCTTCCATTGTGTTCTTTATTGCAGCTATGTCATTCTTCATTTCTTGGTTCCTTTTCATGTTGGTGACATTCTCATTCAGCTCCTTATGATTCTCATTGAGTTGTGTGTATTTGTCATCCAGCCATTTGAGCATCCTTATAATCATTACTCTGAATTCTTTCTCTGCTAAGTTAGTAGCCTCAATTTCATTTAACTCCCTTTCTTATGAGTCCTCTTTTTCTTTCCTTTGTGGATTGTTTTTCTGTCTTCCCATGTTTTGCTGTAATGTTGTAATTGTAACTCCGATTGCTTTGCTACCCAGTTTCTTTTGGTAATGGTGCTACTCGTATGACCTCTCAGGTCTCCTGGGTTTGATAGTCTAGTGTAGCTCCCTACTTGAGCTTTTTGGGTTCTCTTGATGTAGGTCTGCAAGCTGGAAAGGCGCAACTGAGGTGTCTAGAAGTTAGCAGCCGTGTGGGGGTGTCCCAATTTTTGCTGTCTTTTGCCCTTGGTTGAAATCATGCTTGCCCAGCCGGAACTCACAGTGGCACCCAGGAGCTGTCTGTTGGGGTAGTGGGGCTCAGGAGACCTGAGTTCTGGAAAGGCGTGACTGTGGTGTCCAGAGTTCTGTAGTTGTGAAGTGGGCAGACTCAGCTTTTGCTGCTGCCTTCATGGTTGGATACACACAATCCCAGCGACAGTTCACAGGGGCACCTGTGGTATGCTTGCCAGTTGGGTGTACTGACACACTCAGAAGGGCCCTAGCACTGAAGCCACTGGCTTACAGTTTTGTCAGTGGGTATCCCAGAAGAGAGAATGTAGTGTTTCTACAACCCAGTAGCGTGCCCCAGTTTGTTAGAGTACATGTCAGCAAGGCTCATAGCAGGGCACCAGGCCTGCCTGTGGAGCAGTGGTCTTGGGAGACCTGCATGCTGGAAAGGCATGCAACAGTAGTGTCCAGAGTTATGCAGCTGTGAGGTAGGGATCAATTTTTGCTGATGCACCTGTGGTAGATAGGCGCGCGTTCCCAGTGGTGGCACACAAGCACACCTTCAATGAGTTTGCTAGGGCAGGATCACTGAAGCACTCTACAGGATTTTGGGAAGCTTAATCAAGGTGTCTTTGGGCAGGTGTCCAGGATGGGTGAATTCAGAACTTCTACTGCCCAGGAGAGTGCGTCCCTGTTTGTCCAAGATTTGACCCAGAGGAGGCTCACTACGGCTTCCCAACATGCCCTGTGGATATGGGCTCAGGTGGAGTGAGCAACTGTGAGCCTTTGTTGATGCTGGGCTCTGCCACACACTGAGGGGCTCTGGCGCTAAAGGGCCCTGGCGCTACAGTTGCACAGCTGGGTGTGTGTGGGCAGTTATTCAGGCAGAGAGAATTCAGAATTTCTACTGGGAGACAGTATGCCTGTGGCTGTACAAAATCACACCCAGGTGGATCTCACAGTGACTCCCAAGAGAAGTCTATGAAGTGGTGTGCCTCTGCAAGCTGAGCGCAGATATGCGCGAATGCAATGACCAGCGTGCTGGAGATGTGTGAATGCGCGCAAATGCAAGGTTGCAGATCTGTGTTGGGGAGAGGGAGGCTGCACTTACTGCTGCTGCGTGGTGCTCCAGTGCTCTGTTGGAGGTGGAGATCCCCAGGTTTTTGAGTCTGCAGGTGAGGCAGCAGTATTTGGGCTGGAGTGGCTGCCAGGTCGCGTTACGCAGGCAGTGTCCCAGGCCTGTCTGGGTGGTGGTGCTGATGAGTTCCTAGAAGAGGCCGCTTTCCCCTTCAAGATGGCGTGGGCTCCATGCTGAGTCCTGTAGTCCACAGTCAAGGGAGTGTTCACAGCGGTGGCAGTCTCTCCCTATCTCAGAGAGCCTCCTCTCCCAGTCTCTGCCACTCCTGCTGGATTTAACTGTCCCTCACTCTCTCTCACACACACCACACAACTCCACACACTCTCCTTTCATCCCCTCACTCACTTGCTATCCCTCACCTCTGTCCTGCCAGCTGCCATTTTCCCTCCTATTTCCTCCTTATTGGCTATGGGCACTGCCACCTTTGAGGGCAGGGCAGTCAATAAGTATATTCCCTCCTTATTAGCTGTGGGCACCACCATCTTTGCGATGATGTGAAAGTCAATTAGCATATTCTTCTTTATTAGATAGGATATTTACTGTCAATTTGAATTACTGCCATTTTAAAATTAAATTGCCTTTTTTCTTACATGTGGGAATTTATTATATATTCTACATTAGAGGTGTGGTGCACAAAATTCATGCACTGTAGGGGAGGGAGTAGGGGGGATTCCTCAGCCTGGCCTCCACCATCTCACAGTTCAGGACCCTCAGGGGATGTCCAGGATCCCTGGCTCCTTACTGCTGCCTGCTCACTCCTTACTGCTTGGCTTGTTGCTCCTGCACTGGTAGGAAATGTGGACTGCGGGGATTGGCCTACAGTGGGAGCGCCACTCATCCCAATCAGCCGAGCAGTGCTCCCACTGTGGGAATGTACTGACCACCAGAGGGCAGCCCCTGCATTGAGCATCTTCCCCCTGGTGGTCAGTGCACATCATAGCAAATGGTCAACTGGTCATTCTGGTCATTCCGCCGTTCAGTTGCTGGGCTTTTATTATATAGGATGTGTCCTTTGTTAATTATATGTATTGCATATGCCGTATGCTTTGGAAGTGTTGCATGTGGGAGTATCAATGAATTGCATGTTCAATGGCAATTTCAAAGTGGAATGAGCAGTTCTTCCACCTGGCAGCAATGTTACAGCTATTCTGGATGACACAAGAGCTAAGGCTATGTCATTTTGGGATTGAATTGCTGCCACAATCAATCTAATTAGGAACTTTTTACCAGTTCCTCCTGGTGCATCTAAGAAGAAGATTTCTCCAACCCCATTATTGACAGTTTGCATTATTTGATCAGAAATGCCTTTTTGCTCAAGCATTAGCTTAGGGATATTTGATTGCACATACAACAAAACATCACCCGTGTTGTAATTTTGTTCATGACGCAATTCTATATCAAACGAAGCAGCAACAGATAGATTCAGTGATGGCATTCCCAATTGATTGAGAACTTTGTTCGTGATTTCTAATCACAAATCTTCAATAATTATCAACGCTGCGTTGTAGATTTCTGCCATGAAATCTATGTTCATATTTGAATTTTCTTTGCGTATTTGACAGAAAATATCTTCAGCCATGCACGATTTATATTTCTCCCATAACTGTTGGAGATGAAGGAGAGCAGGCAGTCAATATGATTGCAATAAATGCACGAATTTGATTTGGATGTGACGTGTTACATTATTAATGCATACATTCCAGTATCAGTTGTTCTCCCATAAATTCAGAGCTTGACATACATTGTGGAAAGTGGCATGTGTAATGCCGTTGACAATTCTCAATTGCTGGAAAGACGTTGGACTGGGCACTTCTTAAATGTGCCTTTGATTAAAATTCTTAATTTTAATGTGGTCAATGTTTCTTTCATTATGTAGTGTCTTTTGTGTCTTTTAAAGAAATCTTTGCCTCTCTAAGATCATAATGATGTTCTCCTACATCACATTCTTTATTTATTATACTTTCACATTTAAACCTGTAATCTACCTGGAATTGTTATTTGTGGACTATCAAGGAGTATTTTTTTCCCATATGGATATTCAATTGGCCCAATACTAGCTATTGAAAAGATCATCTTTTGCATGCTGCTGCGTAGTACCTCCTTTGTCATAAATGACCAAACATGTGTAGATGTTAGGATACTGAAATTACTCTATATCTGTTTATCATTTTGGAATGATTGACATTTTTACAATATTAAAACTTCCAATCCATGAACTGAATATGCCCCTCTATTTCCTTTGGTCTTTTTAATTTTTCTCAAAACTATTTTATATTTTTATAAGATTTATTCATAGGTATTTTATTTTTCTGATGCTACTATAAAAGTTACCTTTGTTTGTTTCATCTTATGTTTGTTGCTCATACAGGGACATGCATGACAACCTTGATAAAATTACTTTTTAATTCTAGTGTTTAATCTGAGTCATATATATTTTCTACATGACAACCATATCATCTATGAATAATAACAGTTTATTCCTTTCTTTCCAAGTCTTACACAGTTTCTTTCTCTTTTCTTCATCCTACTTCCAGTAAAATTTTGAATAGAAGTGGTCATGGTAGGCATGCTTTCTGGGTCCAGTTCCTAGGGGAAGGAAGGAGAGGAAGAGCATGAGATTTATATTTTACCATTTTATATTATGCTCCCTGTGTATTTATGTAGGTCCCACTTATTAGATGAAAGAAGTCTCTCTTACTCCTAGTTTTCTAAGATTTTTAAAATCACAAATGGATATTGAATTTAACAACTGGTTTTCCTCTATCTATTGATATAACCCTATGATTTTCTCAATTATTCTGTTAGAGTGATCAATTATACTGTATATCTACGCTTCCATCTGGGACCATTTTTCTTTGGCCTAAACAAATTCCATTAGTGTTTCTATTAGTGCAGATTTTCTTATAACTGATTCATCTAGTTTTGGTTTTTTATCTATTTTATCCCAAAAAAAGGTATTTTGGCAGGTTACTTTTGCTTGCATAGAATTCTGGATAGGCCTTTTTCCTCCCAGTGTTTGAAAATATTCCAGTGATCTGGCTTCCCATTGAAAACTTTGCTATGATTGTTACTGTTGTTCCTTTGAAGTTAATACGACTCATTTCTCTAGCACCTTAAGATTATTTTCTTATCTGTTTTGAAATTCATCTATGAATTCCAAATTTTATTTTTCTGGCTTTCAATATTAGACTTTCCATTTGATCTTTAAAACATTTCTGGTTCGCTTCTGAAATTCCCCATCTTTCTAATTCATTTCTAAGTCTTTTCTGACCTCTGAAAGATAAGCAAATCCTCTGAATATATTTTTCTATTGTCTGTTTTTCATTTTTCTTTTTCATTTGCAATATATTTCAATGAAGAAATTTTTAAACCTTAAGATTGTATCAAGCTTAACTGAACCACAAAATAAAACTCATTATTTTGATATGTTTTAAAGAACCAAATGTTAACCTTTCTTTAAATTTTGATCCAATTTGTTTAAATACAAGTAGTAAAAAGTTAAAGCAATGACTTGACTTTATTTTTTATAATGTTAGCCCACATCAGTCTGGTCATGAACCTGTGACAAGCACTCCTCTAAGAATCATGATGTAGTAGTGCACAGGGTAGAGAGGGTTCCCACTCTCACACAGTGCAAGGTTTTCTGTCTGTCTCACACTGAAAATGCCATATTGTTTTAGCAGTGAAGTAGCTATTACAATGAGGAACATATAATAGAACATATCCTCTCTTAATTGTGTGAGTCTGTTTCAGCTTGGAACCCACTATGAAAAGACCTAACCATGGAGGCAGATGGTGGGTGACATAAGAGCCCAAAGTAGTGCGGTAGAATCCATACCAGGTGAAAAGCCATGATGTAATGAAAAAAAAGAAAACAAAACAAAACACAAGTAACAGAGAAAGACTTAATTGATCATATTATTAGGCAGCAAAATTTCAGCATAATCAATTAAGCCCAATTCTGTACTTAGAATATACTGAAAATAATCTCACTTGTAGAGGCAGACTGAGCTAACTATTCCAAGAAAAACTAAGGCACAAGGAAATGGCACCCTGACATATAACAAGACTGGCATGTGGCCCACACCAAAAGTTAAACCAAACTTTTGTATTTAAAAAGGAGAAATCTGGACCAGAGCAGTCCATCATTAGAAATTAATGTTGCCTCATCATATAATATTTCTACTTATCTAATAAAAGAGTAATATGCAAATTGAACATCACTCTGAGACACCTAAGTCACGCCCACCAGCCAAGTCATGCCTCCCAGCCAATAAGAGCGGCTGTATGCAAATTAACCCAGCCAAGATGGAAGACAGCAGCCACGGAGCTAGAGTAAACAGCAGGCTTCTGTTGCAACTGTCTGCCTAGGCTGGCTGAGCCTCTGCTCATGGTAACAATGTTTCAATTATAGAAGCCACGGAGCTGAAACAGGAGGCTTCCTTACCTGCCTAGGCCTCTGCTCAAGGTAACAAAGTTTCAATTATAAAAGATAAATAAACCCCAGAAACCTGATTCCAGCCAGCCTCTCTGGGACCTTGGGTCAATGGGAGCTGTGGGCAGCCTGAAAACGGCCCTCAGCTCCTCACCCAGGCTGGCCAGGTACCCCAGTAGAGACCCGAACCCTGAAGGGACTGTGGGCAGCCTGAAAACAGCCCTCAGCCCCTCACCAGGCAGGCCAGCAGGTGGACATCCTCCAAGGGGTCCCAGACTGCGAGAGGGCATAGATTGGGCTGAGGGACCCCTCCCCCACCGACTGCACAAATTTTTGTGCACCAGGCCCCTAGTCTATAATAATAAAAGCATAATATGCAAATCTACCAAACAGCTGAACAGCAGAATGACCATCTGGATGACAACTCTATGACATGCACTGGCACCAGGCCAGCCAAGGCAGGTGTGATGTAATTGGTCAGTGGGCCCCGCCATTGCCCCACAATTGCCCCACAGAGGAAGGCCCAGGCCACCAGCCAGTGGGGCAATCAGTTTGGAGGGCTCCACAATTGCCCTGCAGAGGGAGGTCCAGGTCACCCTCTGCAAGGTGATCAATTGGTGGGCTCTGCAATTGATTGCCCCAAAGAGGGAAGCCCAGGCCACCAACCAGTGGCTGCGGCGGGCAGGTGGGACCTCCCTCTGTGGGGCGATTGATCACGGGGCTTCCAGCCAGAGCCCACACCACCCCCCCCCACCAAGTGCATGAATTTTATGCATCATGCGTCTAGTCGTAAGTTATTATTGAGTGTTGGGAGTTAACTTTATATTATTTTATTTCATAAATTATTATTTTCTTCTCAATGAGATCTTTTTATGTTCACAAATATCTCAAGTTAAAGAGTCACTCCAAGTTATCTAATACATCAGGGATTGTTGACATGAAGTCTGCAGAACTCCTTTAGTAGTAAGCGCTGAGTAATTTTGTACCACATTTTGTGTGGATGTGTAACTAAGCATTTTTCTGGGGAGAAGGTTTAAAGCTTATCTGTTTCTTGAAGAGTCCATAACCTAAAAACATTTAAGGATCCCTGCTATTCCATCAGCATCTGAATTCAGGTGCCCAGAGTGAATGACATGGGGAAAGTAATTCCCTTACAGAATTCTGCGTTGACAAGGATCATCTTCAAAACAGTATGCCAGAATTTACAATGGAATATGATAATGCTAGTACCACATTAAAACTTATTTGAACTACTATTTCAATCAAATCATCTCAAATAGGCTGCTGTTATAGCAGTTTTGTTTCTTGTTTTTATAAACTAGGGTTCTTTTCCTGCCTTATATCACCAGCTTTAGTTTTGTTAACTTGTTGTTGTTGTTGTTGTTGTTGTTGTTGTTGTTTTTGGGGGGGGAGGGGAGAAAAGGAGGATCAGTATTGGAAAACTGTTATGAAGAAAAATAGAGTTCCTCCAATAGAATCACTATCTATAAAAATTGTTCTTCCACTACTAATTTTTAAAATAATGAACTGTAGAATAGTTTCATTTAAAAACTTATAGGTTGCTCACTGGAGTATTTAAAGCTCGTATGTTTTTAAAATATGGCATTTGTTAAAGTTTTACCACCATTGATATTTTATCATCATGCTGCTGTTAAAATGATGCTCACAGTTTTTTAATTCTTTTCCATTAAAAGAAAAAGGTTTACAACATTTGAATAAAATTGACTAAAAAGTAATCATGGGGTCAATTTGATGTGCATTATGTTGGTACATGAAACCACAGTAAGGATGCCAGAATTCAGATTGGAGTCAAGTTATCCCCATTTGATAATATTATAATATGGCATTAAATTATTTACAAAATTAGTTATCGACTAGACATTTTGTGATACTTACAAAAGAGAAAAGTGAAATTACCTAATTTATACTTGCTTCTGGTATGGTAATTTCACATGTACGGATAATCTTTTAGGCTACCACATTGCATTTTAATTAGAATCCTTCGTTTTTGGACAATGACTGTGGAATAACTCAGCCTACCTTGAGTTTCATTCTCTGGTAATGAATGAATAAACAAAAGGGGGTAGTTTTAGTTTCCAAATGTGGCATTACTTCCATGTTTAATTGCAGTCCATTCAATTTTAAAAGACCATTCTGCAAAATAGCTAGGACTGAATAGAGGCAATTTCTGGAACATTCTTTACATAGAGTCAACAGGTCACTGGAAACAAATGCTAAGACATAGGATTATGTGATTAATGTTTTAAAAGTATTTAATCCCTTCTTGCTTTTCACTTATTTTTTTAAAAGGAAATTATTTACCTAAATATAAGCAGATGAAGGTCTAGAAATCTTTGAGTTAAAATTATAAAATAGCATTGCAATTGTACCTGTAATCAAATCCCAGCCCCTTATGTAACCTTACCATTGATTTGAAGAACTTCCTTTATTACCTGACAAGCTTGCTCGTTCTCTACAGTTATTTCGATTTTGTTAGGCTCTCAGCCATGCCTGTAATGTTGCTGAGGAGTAAAATATCCTTCATAACCAGAATCATAAATCTTTCTTATAACCATGAGACTATATCTCTATGGCCATAGATCATTTTAGTTACTGTCAAAAAGTGCCATCATATCACATTACAAATTAGAAAACTGGAAGAGTATGTGACTGACAAGACCTATTATGTGTGGGCAAGGAAAATAATTTTCCTTTCTCGTGAACCAACATTTCTAATTACAAATACTTTTAGACACATGGAAATTATTTGTATGTGTGTTTGTCTGAATTTTGTGAACACAACTAGGTTGATGTGACAAATAAAACTAGTCTTTACTAGTATAACCCTAGCTGGTTGCTCACTGGTTAGAGCATCCGTCCACAGAATGAAGGTTCCCTTCCACCTGGGGAGCACACGGGAGGTGACTGATGGACGTGTCTCTCTCACACTGAAAATAACTAGTATTTATAAATAAGTACTCAGCCGTTCAGATGGAGAAGGTAAAAAGACATGAAAAAAGGGAACTGACCCTTTTATTTTATGAATGATGAGAGGAGAGGATTACCCTTCAGATTCCAATCTCCCACACGGAGGTTGAGCACAGACCCAGGAATGAGATAACTCTTGAACGGCTGGTCATCCAGATGTTCTGTGTGTGACCTTTACTGATATTTTCAATGGATGGTCTTTGTTGAGTTATTCTTCCTAGGGAAAGAAAATAGGAATTTTTATTAATAGAACTTACTTTAATAATAAAATATAACTTTTTAGTGTTTCATTTAAACTTCCCTCTTGCTTTTAAACATGTTGCAGTACTTACATCTATCTGTAAAGCACTTCACTTCCTTAGAATTCATGGGAGTCTACTGTATCCTAATTGAGATGTTCCGGTGAAAACTGGTTGTCATAAAACCATGGGAGAGAGTTACCCTTGGCATTTTACATATTGTGCCTCTCTTCCCCAACATGCTGTGCAGGGAAGAAATCAGGTGAGCTTTTGAACCTTCATTGTCTTTTCATCCTTAAATACATTCCCCGCCTTCCTGCCACCCGCACTGTATTGCAGGAATGCTGACCCTAAGAAATCATGTTAAAGAGGCTCCTATGCAATGTAGTGCTAGTCAATGGAAGATACTGGGAGGAGATAGGATGCAGAAGGAAGTGTGAAAGAAGTCAGTGTGTGTCTCCTCCTCTCGTGATGCTCTGCTGGCTACCCTAGCAGCAGCTGCTTCTTCCCCATGGCTCCCGCTTCCTCTGGGCAGATCCACTGTGGCTCTAGCTTCACCTGGTGGCCCTTACTCCAGGCTTTGATGCACCACTTCCTTCCTTTATCTCTCTACCTGGGAAAGATAGTGGCGTCTGCAGCTGCTCATCCCTGACTGCCTTGCCTTTCCCTGCTTGCTCTTTCACTTTCTCTAACACAAGCATGTCAAACTCATAGGCTAACACGGGCCAAATAAAAGAGTTATGTGGCCCACGGGCCACAGGTTTGACATGCTTGCTCTAACTAGGGCATCTCCACTTATTTCTCAAGTTGCTGATACAAATATTAGGCCCACTTCCCCTGTATGCTTCTGCCTCCAGTTTCTTTGTTGAATTAAAATGCATTTGCAATCCTAGAAGAGGGAGAGAGAAAAGGGACCCTAATTGATATGGATAAATAAAAGTGTTGAGGAAAAGGAGAATTACAGTAAAAGCGATAGTTACCAGCATTACACAGGCACATATAGACACATATATACAAACATTAATTTTTTAAAAATAAGCACTTAATCTTTCCTACATAATTGGTTCTTCCCGACCTGTGCTTTCTTTTAAGTCAAAAGCTCAGATAGATGGATTCAGAATAGTACTGTGTTGCCATTTTTCTGTCTGAGTCCCTAGGTCCATGGGTACAGTTAATCTCCCTCTCTAGCTACTGAAGATGCAAGGAATATCCAATATTGATAGGGACTCTGGCCCGAGCTTTAGGGGCGGCTAATGAAGCCAAGGACATTGCTCAGGGAGCCTAAAACTCCCACTGAGAGTTAATTTTATTTGCCCATTTCCTAATGGTCTTTGTGGTCATTAGGCTTATGCTGTTTGGCACTTGATGCATGTTCTTTTTACTTTTGGCTTTTGTTATCCAGGGTCCAGAGCTGAAAGCATCTCCTTAAAACTACTCATGGTTTCTTATGGTCACAGTGTGTGGGAACTGGCCACTCTTCAAAGCTAAATGTCATTTAGCACAAATTATACTGTAATTTATAACCAATCTAACAGCTCTTTCTTGCTGAGCAAATTGTGTGTGTGTGTGTGTGTGTGCATGCACATATGTACTGGAATAAGAGTCAGGTCTGGTGTTTTTAATAAGACCATCATTCTCTACTGAAGGAATATGAGTTGCCCTAAAATTCATACCCATCATTATGACATGAAATAAAGATAATTCTTGTTATTCAAATTGGGAAACCAAGAACATGTTGTAATCTGGGCCACATGTTTCTATCTCTATGGTGACAGTGTTCCCAGAACCAAGATCTAGGACATGTGTGATGGCAAAGAACTTCCTTTAAAAATGCTTTTTAACTGTTACATAAGCATCCTTACAAGGGCACAAAGGTTACATCATGTTTTATGCACATTTCATAATTTTCAAAGAGAATAAATTATTTATAGGAATTACTCTAGAAAGTCTCCGATGTTGACTCATGCTATGTCTTCTCATTCTGCCAAAGAATGATTCTATTTGTTGGCCTTGTTTAATCCTTAGGAGGACTAAGCAAGAAAAGAATGGTCACTGGTTCTTTGCTTGTTACACTGGGATAGTAGTTACTTAAGAATCTAAATTCACAAGCAATTAAAGCTGGGATTGGATCTTTTAATATATTCCCCATGTTATGAACTGCAATAATATGCTCCCAAAAGTTAAGAAAAAAATCACAATATGTAGTCTTTCCCCTACAAAAGATGTATAAACTCGCCTTTTCCAAAGCCATACTAATATCGTCTAGTAAAAATGAAGCTAATCCAATTCACATCTTTTTTCTCTCTGCATATGTTTACTTCTGAGGTTCTATTTATATAGACATGTTTATGTATTTGACAACTGTTATTTTCAGGAAATAAAGTAGAGGTGAAGGTACAGACATTTTCAGCTGTGACTCTGGATGTGGCACTATTTTCTTAATTAATATACCTTTACTTTCTTGGCTGCAAATTTATGTTTGTGTTTAATTGGGCTTTGATGTACACAGGTAAACAAATCCCTTTAGTTCCATAACAGCAGTTTAGTGGAAAGAGCATAGGTTTTGAATTGGCTTGAGTCTTTGCTGCATGATCTATGAGCTATCAATCCACAGCTTTTGTGCAAACAAGTTTTCCAAGTGAGTAAAGGTTTTAAGGAGGTAGTTCCAAGGTTGAACATGAAGACTGTTGAGAGGAGAATGGCTGGCCAGGGATCCCCAAGATGTAACCGCCTATTTGAGAACAGTGTGAACCAAAACAGGATATGCCTTATACACTCGCTCTGCACCTTCACCTCAGATGTTCATGTAAAGAAGAGCCTGAGAAACCAGATATCAGGGGTCTGGAAAGGACAGCATCAAAAGCAACAAGGCGTTTTGAGGAACAGTTTCAAGAATAAACGCTGAAGGCAGTTCTCCATGGTTTCTTAATACCAGCTAGAAAAGAAAACAGAAAATAGACACCAAGAACTTTTACTTTGAGCCCTGGTGAATGTGGCTTAGTTGGTTGAGCATTGTCCTGTACACCAAAAGGTCTCCAGTTCAATTCCAGGCCAGGGCACATGCCCAGGTTATGGGTTCCATCTCTGGTTGGAGTGCGTACAGGAGACAACCGATAATGTTTCTGTCTCTCTAAAATAAAAAATAAAATTTTTTAACTTTAACCTTGAGAAGTTGTGGGACTTCTCAAACCTTTATAGCTTCTTTATGTCTGTTGCTTATTAATTTGCTTTTCTGGTAATAAATAAGAACAAACCCTTAAAAGGAAACCCTGCTTCTTCTTGTGTGTAGGAAAAATAAGAAAGAGAATTTGAGGACCTGCATCTAATTTAGCAGTTCGGCTTGGGAGTAAAGCATTCTGAGGATAAGAGAGTCAAAACGATAACAAATTCTTGAAGTCTGAGGAAAGATACTAGAGGGGACTTACCAACTGAGGACATGAGAAAGAGAAGGAGCCCAGTGGTTAAACATCTGGAAGTGGCCCCTCTTCTCACATGGGGATCTCATCAGTAGCCCTTTAGAGCTCACTTTTCAAGCTTTGTAAGTTCCCAAGTGCAACAATGCCAACATAGCCTATAGAAGAAAACATTTTCTGTTAGCAATTAGATTATTATGTTTTTCTGTCTTCTTTTCTAATCTACCCCCACTGCCCTATTACTATTCCATTAAGACCAGAAACTGCCCTATTCCTTTACTTTACAATTCTGTATCATCTATAAATCCAGCACCCCACACATTTTCCATAAATACAGTAGCAATACTTCTCATGCTGCCTTTTCAGCTGAATGCCATTCCCAAAAGTAATGAATAAAAGAATGGCCCCAACGGACAAAAGAATGGGATGTGGGCAAGATGGATTGGCCTAGCAAGTGCTGGGTACATTTATTAAAAAGGAATTTCTCTCCCAGAACTGAAAGTAACTTCCCAAGAGATGGAGACCTAACAGCTGGAATGGAGAACCCCTGCCTGAGTCTCCAATTTGCATGCAAGGCCTGGATCTCAGCTCAAAACTCTTTCCTGTTTGAATACAGATTTGTCTTCCATACAATCATTTTCAAGGAGAGAGGAATTTTTTTCTTCTTTTATCTCAAAATTTATTATGAAATTTTCAAATATACAAACAGAATATTTTAGAGTGACCATCCATATACTCACCAACTGCATAACCCATGAATATACTATTGCGCTTGCTTTGTCACCTATCTGTCCATCTATATGTGTATCCTTCTAGACACCAATAAACCTATTGTTTTATGCATTTCAAAATGCAGACATCAAAACATTTCTCCCTAAATACATCAGCATATGTATCGTTAGCTAAAATTCAATATTTATTTATAGATTTCAATGTAGAATTTACATATGATAAAAATTTAGAAATCTTAAGTGTTTATCCACTGAATTTCTTTTTAATCTGCTGAGTTTTCACAAAAGTATACATCTATGTAACCTTAACCCCTATTGAGAAATCTATATATCTATATCTATATCTATATCTATATCTATATCTATATCTATATCTATATCTGTATCTATAGATATACAGATATATAGATATATAACCCTAATATGCAAATAGACTGAATGGCGGAACAACCACTCAGCCAATCACTATGATGTGCGCTGACCCCAAGAGGCATGCACAGAACATAATGGGCCTTGGCAGCAAATGGCAAAGTGCAGAATATGGTGGACATAGTCCAGGGCAGCATAGTAGAGCAGGTGAGTGGGGACGCCAGAACAAGATAGGGCGCCAGTTCACTGTTATCAGGGCAAGCCTCTAGTGGTTACTGAAAATTCTTTGCTCCTGTGCACCACAGTCCCATCCTGCACTTGCACCCACTTCCGGCACTAGAGCTGCTGCTCACACCCGCTGACAGTGCTAGCTCCACTTGCACGCACTGCTGATGCTGGCCACATCTCTCCATGCTGTTAGCAGGTGTGAGCAGGACCATGGAGCAGTGGTGGGAGCAGGGCTGTTGACAGACAGGGCACTGGGAGCCACATCAGAAGGGGCTGGACAGGGACACAGGGGATGAGCCGAGACCCACCCCTGTGTTCACCAGTCTTCTGGCCCACAGTTCCTACTAGGGGCTTAGTGCATGAGTTCGCGCACCTTGAAAGGAACTGTGAGCCACAAGGCTGTGGTGAGCATAGGGGCGGATCTCGGCCCATCTTCCACACCCTCGCCCAGCCCCTCCTGCCACCACCCCCAGTCCCCTGTCTGCCAGTAGCCCCACTCCTGCCAGTGCTGCCACACACTGAGAGCTCCAGCCCCACTCTCACCTGCTGACTGCATGGAACAACTAGAGCTGGTCCCAGCAGCACATGCGAGTGGGACTGGCATTGTCAGTGGATTTGAGCAGTGGCTGCTGTCCCAATCTCCTCTCAGGAACAGGGGAAGGTGGAGAAGATCTGAGGTGTGCTTGGGGCTGGCAGCTGCTGCTTGCACCCGCAGACAGCACCAAGCAATCAGGACCAGCACCAGGCTCTGGCAGTGGGTGCGAGTGGTGGCTCTGGTGCCGGCTGCAGGTGTGAATGGGGACAGCACTGGCAGTGAGTGCAAGAGGTGACTGCCGGCCCTGATTGCCTCTCAGGAGCAGGGAAGGTGGAGAAGCCCTAAGGGGTGATAGAGGCCAGCAGTCACTACTTGCACCCACTGATGGTGTTGAGTGATTGGGCCAGTGCCGACAGCAGGTGCAAGCACCAGGTGGGACCATGGCGTGCAGGACCAAAGAACTTTCAGTAACCACCAGAGGCTCGCCGATGACCCTGCTCTACCATCCCTGCTCCAACGCCCACCATGTTCCACGCTCTGCCTCCTGCTGCTGACGCCTGCCATGTTCCACACGTGCCCCCTGGTGGTCAGTGCACATCATAGTGACTGGTTGTTCGGTTGTTCTGCACTTTGGTCTATTTGCATATTAGCCTTTTATTCTATAGGATTACATTTTCTCCAGCATGACCATCATTCCAGAGAGTTCCCTCATGTCCTTCCCAGTCAATACTCACCTTCCAATCTTCCCCAGAGTCATCAGCTCTTTTGATTTTTTTTTCTTAGATGAGAGTATGTTTCATGCTTGCCAGAGAGTCATGCAAATGATGGTTCTGTTAATGACCCTTTGCGGCCAAACTTTAGGGACATTTGGCTTCAACACAAGAAAAAATTTAACATTTCTAAATGACTAATTATTGTAGATAAATGAGTAAAAGGAGAATCATTCTATTGTGTAAATCATCTTCTCTCCTGCCCATTCATATCTAATAGCCTGGATATGAAATAAAGTACACATTGTCACTGCTGGATAAATCAGTGATTTCATTTGTCTCATAATGGAGGGTCAAATAAGAAGTTCTTCAATTTCTGAATATGGTCCCCATGGGATTCTGGGTATCAGAATACAGAACGAAAGAAAACAGATGTTGATATTACCAATGAGCTCTTTTTGGCTCATTATTAATAATATTCACTTATTAATAATATTATTACACCCTAGAAAAATGTAAATATAAGAATTACATCTTGCCAAATGACTAACCACTCATGTTGGAAGAACCATAAAAGGTACATTTCTTCTTCCAAGCTGGGGAGGAAGTTACTGTGGCTCTGTGCTGGGTAATGGTACCCTAATGGCTTATGAGCGTGCATTCCACTCCTAAAATGTCAACAGAAGTAGCTTTCTGATCCATTGTTTTGAAAATTAAATGGAAAGTTTCATTACTGTGGTATCACTACACCAATTGCAGTTTTTTCCCCCGCTCTGGTTTTTGTTGGTTTTGTTTTCTGATTGTTAATATTATTATTCTTTACCCTAGTGAACCACAGTTCATTCGTTTCTCTTTACGAAGTCCTTTCCCCCACACCCTACTCCACGATTCCTTAACCCATCACTGCATGTTTTATTTCCATCATAGAACTTACCACCTCTTCATGTCAATTCCCACCACTCCCATTCCCCACAGCTCTCCAGCCCCCACTTCCGCTTTCACTTATTATGCTTTCTGTTTCTCTTTCCTGCTGCTCAATGAATTTTCCTGCTGATAAGCTGTGCTCACAATACTGAGAGGCCTGAAGCACTTGCAAGATAGTTCATTGGGCTCATTGCTCATCGAATGTTCCAGAACAGATGGAAGTGGGACTCCACTCATGCAGGACAGGTCTGCCGTGATTGCAAAGCTTATACCATTTCATCAGCTTTGAATTTAATGAACATATATGATTTCCACTTTAATTTCCTTTTTTTAAAGTTTGAATTTGATACTTTGGAAAAATTTTTATTGGAGACTTATTTTCATTGCCTTTTCTTTGAATGCAGAAGCAAACCCAATGTTTGTTCATTTTATACACCAGAATCAAGTATTTTGTTATGATTAATACTGAGAGGGTGGAATAATAACAATTATTGATATTTTATAGTACTCTCTTGTATAAGTGCATTCTTGGGCATTGTACCATTTGATTCTAATTGCATGACCCTCACCATTATTCCCATGATTTTAACTTTAAGTCAAATGTTTGATAATTTCTCCAAAGTATCAAATGTTTGCAGGAATTCCACTGAGCGAGTGTCTCCAAACAACAACTACTTCGTTAACCAGGATAATACTTATTTAATAAAGCCAAAGTAGAATTTCCCTTGCTCCTTCTCTGCTGGGTTTTCCTCCCCTGGATCAGCAGTTAGAATATAAAGCTTTCTAAGAGACTGGTCTCTTTCTTAAAACACCCTGCAGTGGTCAGGAGGTCGCTACTACAATAATTTATCTGACACCAAAACCTCATGTGCTGGGACATTTAGTCACATCAATGGACATCATGATCATATAGGCATTCCACTCTTGACCCCTAAGATGTGCTCCTAGAAAAATTGTGATCAAATTACTATACATGATATCATATTGTAAAACACACTGGGGTGATTTGCTATTTAAGGACACCTTGAAGTTTATCCTTGTGTAAAGAATTCTTTCATAATGCAAACAATCTATATTTTAGTTGTAAGTGTAAGATTTTAGGCATGAGTCTGTGTGAAAGTCCATCCATTTTAATGGACTTAGGTAGCTGGTGATCTAAGGCATACTTTTCTGAACCACTCAGGGAATCCCAGCAACTGTTCAGTGAGACACAGGAACAAATGAGTCCCTCTGGACCAATAGAACTCTGCCATTATTCTCAATATGAGTTGATATGAGAATAGGAGGTCCTTTTCCCCTCTTCCACAGTGGTCTTACCTTTCCCAGTAATTGTTTCCTCAGAGTGAACTAGAGCTTTATATTTGTGAAAGGCACAGGAGTCCTGTTCTAACAAACCACATGAGCATCAGATGCCCTGGAACTAAACATTCAAGGGTACACAAGTGCTTTTCCTGCATTTCCTGAAATGTTACCTCTCAATGCTCTTTACACAGGCTTTGTACTTTCTCATTTATGACCTTGGATTTAACTCTAAATTTCCATTTTCAGTTCATGGACCATGTCCTTGGATTATTTACTTCCTCTCTATTTTCATCCATATTTGCGATCTAAATAGTAAACAATCACCATCCTTACTGAGAATGGTATTCCTAAAATGCTCACTGAATTTAGGAACGTATAGGATATGGCTAAATTGTATTCCCGTGTAGGTGAGTATCTTTCCCAGAGAGCCAACTTCAAGAACTTTAGAGTTGCTGTTCTTGAAGAAGGGAGGAAGCCACTGGTTATCAGAGCTGAGGATGGAGTAAATTTGTCTCAGCTACCAGGATTCTCTGGAGCTGTGATTTCTAGGGGGCAGGGGGGAATCGATAAAGACAGACTGAGTGTCCAGATATTAGGGAATTTTGTTGACAATATCAAGTTGTACCCCAAGTCATAAGAAGTAAGTATTGCCTTAGTTCATGCCCAGGAGGGACTTTAATGAAGATTCTATAAGTTCCCTACTTGCAGTAACTTCACAAGTTTGCTCCCAATTTTATCCCCATCAGACACAACAGCATGGAAGGAGATATGGAAATTATACTAAGAGAGAAAAAATTAATGAACTTGGTTTTTACCTTTTTTCCTTGGTGGTCTTTCATCTTCTCTTATTCTTGGCCTCAACCCATCCTTTGATATTGTAGCCGGACCATTGTCAAAATCCTTTGTTCCCCAAGCCACACCTCTAAAGTTCTAAATTCTAGATTTGATAAAATGTACAGGAAAAGACAAGCATTCTTCACCTTTCCTATGGATACCTTTATTTGGGTTGGATGTGATTTATAACTCGGTTAGAGATCTTGGACATGTTTGTCTTAATAGGAAGATTATAACTCAATTAGTTGAGAGGAAAGAGGAAAAAAGGTCGGCCCAGTGCAGAAGCCTTTCTTAAGATAATGTCAGCTTCTTGGCAGCAAGTTGGAGTTGGGGAGCATGTAAAGATTAAAGATCTTCTGACCCACCTATTATTTCAAGTTATTTAATATTAAATTTCTATATGATTAATATTAATCCTCAAATTATATCTCCATAATTTTCAATATAGAAATATAGAGGATGCCACATCCTATATAATAAAAGCCTAATATGCTAAGTGTCCGGTTGTCCAATGACCAGTAGACTGTCCAACCAACCAAAGCTTAGCATGCTAAGGCCACTCAACTGCTCACTATGATGTGCACTGACCACCAGAGTGTAGACACTCTGGTAGGTTAGCTTGCTGCTGGGTTGCAGCTGATTGGCACTGAACAAGATAGGATGGACATGCCCTGGAGCACTCCCGCAGTCCCTCCCCAGCCCCACTCGTGCACTGGTAGGGTCCCTCGGCCTGGCCTGCACCCTCTCGCAATCCAGCATCCCTCGGGGGATATCAGAGAGCTGGTTTCAGCCCTATCCTACAGGCCACTCCTCTTAGGAGGGTGCCAGATGCAGGGCTCACAACGGGCACAAGCCTCTCCCGATCAGGACTGATTGAGTGTGAGTCTCAGCAGGTGCAGTGGGGCCAGGATGAGTGGGAGTGGCAGGCAGGAGCTGCAGACAGCATTGGATTGCAGGTTTCGGCCCCATTCCTCACAGGCCACCCAGAGGGACCCACTCCTGCACGAATTCGTGCCCCAGGCCTCTAGTGTTCTATAAGGAGAATGGAGTTATAGGTAATTTTTTGTCTTTATGCTTTTTTGTTTTTTAAATTTTCAACAAGTAGGTAGCATGTGTATAATTATACTTATATTACCTATATGTAAATAGTTATATACTATCTGTGTACTTATTTTTTAATTAAAAATTGTGAAAGGAAAAACAGTTGTTCCCCAGTACATACCAAAATCTAAATTCCTTCCTCATTGTATCTCATCCTATATACTTTTCTTTATCTATCATTATTGAATTTCTTCTTCAACAAAGCACTTTATGTCCTCTTCCTGCCCCCAACTTCTCCCCTCCAGATTTCTCAGATGAATCTCAAAATTCACCTTCTTCAACCCATCATTCTTAATCAGCCCATCCCAGAATTCATTTTGCCAAACTTCTGTATTCTGTATTCTATATTTGCCCATATGTTGCCTTTTAATATACAAGTTTAATGAGAAATAATGCATAGTGGACAAGTGCATAAATCTTCAGTGTACAATAGACAACTTTTCACAGAATTAAGTACACATTGAGAAACAGCCCCATCAGCAGCCCAGAGGCCTTCAGCTTGCTCCTTTCCCGTTATGTTCCTCCCGCCTCCACCAACAGGAACCACTGTAGATTATTTTCACCTGCACAGCATATCCTTTATTAGGTTTGGCTTCTTTCACCTAACATTGTAATTAGATTAATCCATGTTGTTCCACGTGGCAGTACTTTGTTCATTTTTTTTGCTATATGGTATTTCATTGACCAAAAATTCCTACACATTTGCATTCTGATGGACATTTTTAAAACTTCCATTTTGGGAGTATTATGAATAGTGCTGACACAAATACTCTTATACATGACTTTTTGAGAACATAAGAACAATTTCCTTTTAGGTGTAACTAGGAGTTGAATGGCTGGGTCATATATATACATTTATTTAGCTCTAATACACAATTCCAGATGATTTTCCAAACATGCTTTGTTAATTTTTAAATTCTCTCAAGCTGGGGATCCCCACTGGTAAGTCATGATTAGTCATTGACTCCCAGCCTGGTGGACAGCCAGTCAGTATGTCACCCAGCTCCCAGCGCTTAGCCTGTGGGCATGCAGTCACACTCTCATGTCTCCATGAGTGCATATGTGAGAGTTCCTTCAGGGTACATAACTCCCACCTCCTAACAGCTAGCATAGCTTAGTTCATTTCATCAATTCCAGCTAGTGAAAAGGCATGTCATTTTGTCCATGTGACATATTCATAATCAGACACAAACCCTTGAGAGCAAGAAATTTGCACTATTTACTTCTTTAGAATTTCTCAGCTCCTCTACCCACTTTCCACCTGTCTTGAAGAACCAGATTGAGACACTTATAATATGATATGAACACCTGACTGTGAACTTCTGCCCGGGGCACTGGTGTGCCCCCTTTCTCTCTAGCAGCCCATTTGTGGATTTCCTGTCACTATAGCCACATGTTGATTTTGTCTCTCCTACATTCTCTTCTCCACAATTACGGATACAGGTTGACTGTGTTCGTTGCATGTCTTTACACTAAGAGGACTTTTTCATCTTTATATGCGCTCATAAGTTCTGTTGACACTAATAGCCATTAGGTGTTTTTATGGAGTATCCAGTCCTCTATATTTTATAAGAAAAGCTCAATGGTATTCTCCTCAAAATGTATTTTTTCTTTCCTTCATTTTAGGTTTCAGACAAAGTGGAATAGATGGTCTCATTTGATGAAATGATACTATAGTATATGGTTACAGTAAGTGCATATAATATATAACATTCCTCACATGCTTCATACAATAAGCATCTTACTAGTATAATTTTTACCAGTAAAATTCACAGTAGAATAAACACTTTCCATATATACATCTGGACAGCATGACTGAGAGGCTTTTGCATTCTATTTTGCTTCAAGTAATTCTTATTTATAAAAGAAATAGAAAAATTATCTCCAAAAGTATACATTTTTAGAGGTTACATAATGTTTTGGGGATTAAACAGATTTGTCATTCTAATAATTTTCTTACTAGAATATATTGGACTGTGGAATCTGTTTAAGTCACCTTCTCCACTCGAGACTGCTGGATACTGGTCCTGGGACTCTGGACAAGCTTTTTAACCTCTCTGTGTCTCGTTTCCTCTCATTGCACAAATGGCAATGTTATTTATCCTACTCTATTTCACAAGGTGTTGGAAGAATTACAAACAATGCTGCAATAAATATTTGTATGTACTTTTATTCATATAACAAGTATTTATTGAGCAGCTGTTGACCAGGTATTGCTCTAGATACTGCAAAAATTACAGTGAACAAAAACAAACCAAAATTCTGACTTTATGAATTTATATTCCATAAATAAGTAAATCTATAAAATATACAGGTATACCTTCATAATATGATATTTAAGGTTTAGTTCCAGACCACTGCAAAAGAGAGAATATTGCAATAACGCCAGTGACTTGAAGTTTTTGGTTTAACAATGTATGTAAAGTTTATGTTTGCACTATATTATAGTCTATTAATCATGGGATAGCATTATGTCTAAAATAACTTATATACCTTAATTTTAAAACATGATTTTTTTTAAAAAAAAGCTAACCATCCTCTGAGCTTTCAGTGGGTCATAGTCTTTTTACTGGTGAAGGGTCTAGTCTTGATGTTGATGGCTACTGACTGATCAGGGTAATGGTTATTGAAGGCTGAGATGGCTATGGCAATTTCTTAAAATAAGACAGCAATGAAACTTGCTGCATCAATCGACTTTTCCTTTCACAAATTATTTCTCTGTAACATGAAATGCTATTTAGTCGCATTTCACCCACAGTGGAACTTATTTTAAAATTGGAGTCAAACCCTGCCACTTATTTATCAACTAAGTTTGTATAATATTCTGCATCCTTTGTTGTCATTTCCACAGTCCTCACAGTATCTTCACGGGGGGTGGATTCCATCTCAGGAAACCACTTTCTTTGCTCATCCATAGGAAGTAACCCCTCATTTGTTAACGTTTTATCATTAGATTGCAGAATTCAGTCATATCTTTAGGCTCCACTTCTAACACTAATTCCCTTGCTATTCCCACCACAGCAGCCGTTACTTCCTCCAATGAAGTCTTGAACCTCTCAAAGTCATCCATGAGGGGTGGAATCAACTTCTTTCAAATACCTGTTAAATGTTGATATTTTGACCTATTTCCATGACTGTTTTTAATGGCATTAGAATGGTGAATTCTTTCCAGAAGGTTTTCAATTGACTTTGCCAAGATCCATCTGAGGAATCACTATTTATGACAGTCATAACCTTACAAGGTATATTTACTAAATAATAAGAACTTGAAATTACTCCTTAATTCATGGGCTGTAGAATGCATGTTGTGTTAGCAGATGTGAAAACATCAGTCTCATTACACATCTCCACCAGAACTCTTGAGTGACCAGGTGCATTGTCAATAATACTTTGAAAAGAATCTTATTTCTGAATAATAGGTCTCAATAGTGAGTTAAAATATTCAGTAAATCATACTGTAAACAGATGTGCAGTCTTCCAGGCTTTGTTGTTCCAGTGATAGAGCATAGGCAGGGTAGATTTAGAATAACTATTAAGGGCCCTGGGATCTTCAGCATGGTAAATGAGCACTGGCTTCAACTTAAAGCCACCCGCTGTGTTAGCCTCTAACTAGGCAGTCAGTCTGTCCTCTGGGACTTTGACACCAGGCATTGACTTCTCCTCCCTCGCCATGAGAGTCCTGACGGCATCTTCTTCCAATAGAAGACTGTTTTGTCTACATGGAAAATATGTTGTTTGGTGTAGCCACCTTCATTAATTTTCTTAGCTAGACCATCTGGATATCTTGCTGCAGCTTCTACATCAGCTCTTATTACTTCAGCTTATACTTGTATGCTATGGAGACAGTTCCTTTTCTTAAACCTCATGAACTAATATCCACTAGCTTCAAACTTTTCTTCTGAAGCTTCCTCACCTCTCTCAGCCTTTGTAGGATTGAAGCGCACCAGGGCCTTGCTCTGGCTTAGGTTTGGCTTAATGTTGTGGTCAGTTTGATCTTCTATCCAGACCACAAAAACTTTCTCCATATCAGCAGTAGGGTTATTTCTCTTTCTCATTGTTCATGTGTTCACTGGAGTAGTATTTTAAATTTCTGTCGAGAGCTTTTCCTTTGCATTCACAACTTGACTAGCTGTTTGGCACAGGAGGCCTAGTTTTCTGCCTACCTCAGCGTTCAACATGCCTTCCTCACTAACATTAATCAATTCTACCTTTTGATTTAAAATGAGAGACGTGCTATTCTTCCTTTAACGTGAACACTGAGAGCCCATTGTGGAGTTATTAATTGTCCTAATTTCAATATGGTTGTTTGTCAAGAAATAAGGAGGTCTGAGGAGAAGGAGTGAGATGGGGAAATAGCCTGTTGGTGAAGCAGTCAGAACACGCAACATTTATCAATTAAGTTTACTTATATGGGTGCAGTTTGTTGAGCCACAAAACAATGACAATAGTAAATACAAATATTACTGATCACAGATCACCATAACACATAATAATGAAAAGTTTGAAATATTGAGAGAATTACCAAAATGTGACATAGAGACACAAAGTGAGAAAATGCTGTTGAAAAAATGGCCACAATAGACTTGCTCAATGCAGAGTTGTCACATACTTTCTGATTAATAAAAAATAAACAAACAGCCCTAGCCAGTTTGGCTCAGTGGATGGAGTGTCAGCCTGTGGACTGAAGGGTCCCAGATTCGATTCTGGTCAAGGGCATGTACCTTGGTTGCAAGCACATCCCCAGTAGGAGGTGTGCAAGAGGCAGCTGATCGATGTTTCTCTACCATCAATGTTTCTAACTCTCGGTCCCTCTCTCTTCCCACCTGTAAAAAAGCAATAAAATATATTTAAAAACAACAAACAAACAAAAACAGCAAAGTGCAATAAATAGAAGTGCAATAAAATGAGGTATGCCTATACTATATAATAAAGAGGTAATATGCAAATTGACCATCACACCTTTGTACAAGATAGCCACCCCCATATGGGCACAAGATGGCCACCACAAGATGGCCAGCAGGGGAGGGCAGTTGTGGGCAATCAGGCCAGCAGGGGAGGGCAGTTAGGGGTGACCAGGCTGGCAGGGGAGGGCAGTTGGGGGCAACCAGGCTGGAAGGGGAGGGAAGATGGGGGGAACCAGGCCTCCAGGAGAGGGCAGTTGGGGAAAGCAGGCCGGCAGGGGAGGGCCCTTAGGGGCAACTGGGCTGGCAGAGGAGGGCACTTGAAAGCAGCCAGACTGGCAGGGGAGGGCAGTTGGGGGAGACTGGACCTGCAGGAGAGGGAAGGCAATTAGGGGCAACCAGGCTAGCAGGGCAGAGCAGTTGGGGAGGGGGACCAGGCCAGTAGGGGAGCAGTTAGGCATCGATCAGGCTAGCAGGGGAGTGGTTAGGGGGTGATCAGGCTGGAAGGCAGAAGCAGTTAGGGGCAATCAGGCAGGCAGGTAGGTGAGCAGCTGGGAGCCAGCAGTCCTGGATTGCAAGAGGGATGACCGACTGCCGGTTTAGGTCTGATTCCTAAATTGTCAGTTGGACATCCCCCGAGAGGTCCCAGATTAGAGAGGGTGCAGGCTGGGTTGAGGGACACACACCCCCGCCATGCACAAATTTTGTGCGCCGGGCCTCTAGTATACTATGTTAATGATGCATGCTCAGGTGAAAAAAATAGGTTGAGGAAGAGGATGGAGAATAGAGGAGCTAGGAAGACATTAATGAGAAGTTGACATTCCAGTAAAAGCTGGAAGGAAATGAAGAAAAAGCCAGGGAGATACCTTGAGGAAGAGTGATTCAGGAAGAGAAAACAGCAAGTGCAAAGGCCCTGAGGTAGGAATGTGCTGGTGTGTTCTGGAAATAAGAAGGCCATAACACTAAAGCAGATTGAGTGGGGAGAAGAACTGTAGAAAATAGTATTAGAGAGGTAATCCACAGGGGACCACAAAATGCCATATCTCCATGAGCATATGTGAGAGTCTCTTTAGGTTATATAATCTAGATGTCATATTGCTGGGTCATAAGATATGAGCACCTGCAATTTTGCTAGATATTGTCAAGTTGCTCCTAAGTTTACAATTTTACACTTTCCTGAGTTTTTATGTGGGTCCCTGTTGTTCTACATTTTTCCAGTTCTTGGTATTTTAAGTTTTTTAGATCTTTGGTCATGTGCTAAATATGAAATGCTGTCTATCACAATTTCAGCGGGTATTTTCTTAACTACTAGTGACTTCGAAGATTTTTCATCTGCTTATTGTTCATTCCAGATTTTTCCTTTCATAATTTTTTTTATATTTTAATTTTCTAATATGTTGTTTGCTTGGTTTTTCCCACTGACATGGACCCTTTTATATATTCTGAGTATTAATTCTTGTCAGTTAAATATGCTGCTACTGTATTCTCCATACCTGTGGCTTCTATACCTTGTTCTTATGATGTTGATTGATACATAGAAATTTTAAAATTTAATGTATTCAGAGTTGGCAATCTTTTCCATTATGATTTATGGTTTTCATCTTCTTTAATAAGTCTTTTCTATACACAAGATATTTGCTACCTCTATAGTTTCTCCCAATGATCTAAAATTTTAGGGGTTTTTTGCATTTAAGAATTATATCTCCCTAAATAACGCGAGGTAGAGATTTCTTCCCTTTGCCACATAGCTAACCAAGTCCCAGTCCCACTTTCCTCTTTAGAGAAATGGCAGTTTTATAATTTACTAGAGGCCCAGTGGATGAAGTTTGTGCAGTGGTAGGGTCCCTAGTACCTGCTGATCAGGGCCTCTCTCCCTACTCCCTGCTGGCCCTGCCCCCGGTCCAACTCCCAAACTCCCAGTCCAGGGGACAATTTTCATACTATGCTTCTATTATTTAGAATTGTTTCTATACACTATGTATGGGTATCTTTCTGGACTTTTTTAACCTCTCCCATTGGTCAGATTTTCTCTCTCTACAACAGTAACACATTATCTTAGTTGCTACAGCTTTATAATAAACCTTGAGGCATATACCCTGAGATATATTGGGCAATAAACCTTGAGCTATATTGCACAAGTGGACAATTTCCCTCACCTTGTTTTTCCAAATTGCCTTAGCTATTCTTAACCTTTTGCTTGCCCACAAAAATTTTTAAATCATTTTATCAAGTTTCATAGAAAAACCTCTTGGGATTTTTATTAAAATTGCATTGAATTTAGGGGTATTCATGTCTTTGTGATATTGAGTCTACTTATTAGAAATGTGTCATATTTTTGTTTGTGTAGTTATTTTTAATTTTATTAAAGTTTTATAATTTTCACCACATACTTCAACACATCTTTTGTTAGATTTATTGTTAAGAGCCATTTTTGCTATTGATTACAAATGGTGCTTCTTTGTATATTTTTGTGTTTTGTCACTATTTGTTTCTGGCAAATAAGTAATGCAACTTGTTACATTGATCTAATATCCAGTAAGCTTGCTGTACTCTCTTATTAACTCTAATAATTTTAGTATAGATGCTCTTGGGTTTTCTATGTAGAAACTCATTTCACCTCAGAATAAGAACAATTTTATTTCTTCCTTTGTGACTCATATACATTTTATTTTTTATCTCATTCTAATCACTGGATTAGACTAGGACCTCAGTGCAACCTTAAAGCAGAGATGGGGTATTTTTGTTTTACTGCTAATTTTAAAAGGAATAAGTCTAACATTTTACCATTATGTACATACTATGGAAGCCTTTTATTGATAACTTTATTAGCTTAATGAATTTTCTTCCAATCTTAGTTCACTGAGAATTTTTATCATGAATGGATACTGAATGTTATCAAATGCTTCTTCTGCTTTTATTAAGATGATCATATGGTTTTTCTTTCTAAATTTGTTAAGTAAATTTTATTGGTGTCTAATTATCACAATGCCCTTTCTAATGGATCACTAGACTTCTTTTTTCAAGATTTTGTAATCAGTTTTCTTTTTAATACTCCCTGTGGTTTAAGGTAAAAAATATATTTGTTAGCCCTGATTGGTGTGGCTCAGTTGTTTGGGCATTGCCTTGTGCACCAAAAGGTTTTCAGTTCTATCCCCAGTCAGAGCACATGCTTGGGTTGTTGGCTTGATTCTGGGCAGGGGGCATGGAAGAAAATTATGTTTCACTCTCATATTCTCACACTGATGTTTCTCTCTCTTCCTCCCTCTTCATTCCTCTCTCTCTAAAAATCAGCAAAAAAATTTTTTTAATTGGAGGGTGTGTCTGTTTTGTGTGTGTCCCATTATGTTATTTTCTATATCCTTACCAAATTTTTATGTTTCCTCTGCTAATTACTCAGATCAATATATTCAGATCTGTCCTTCAACAATTGTGAATTTGTCAATTTCTCCTTATCTATACTAATAAAAGGGTAATATGCAAATTAGACCAGACATCTTCTGGACATCCTTCCGGAAAAAGCTATGGTGGTGGGAGCCAAGGCAGAGGCGGTTAAGGGTAATCAGGCCAGCAGGGGAGGGCAGTTAGGGGGCAATCAGGCCAGCAGGGAGGACAGTTAGGGGGTGATCAGGCTGGCAGGCAGAGTGGTTAGGGGCAATTAGGCAGGCAGGCAGGCGAGTGGTTAGGAACCAGTGGTCCCAGATTGTGAGAGGGATGTCCGATTGTCAGTTTAGGCCCACTCTCTGTGGGAAGCAGGCCTAAGCCATCAGCTGGACATGCCCTGAGGGGTTCTAGACTTTGAGATGGCACAGGCCGGGCTGAGGGACCCTCCCCTCAAGTACACGAATTTTGTGCACTGAGCCTCTAGTAAGTATATGTTTCATATTTGAATGCTGTTACTAAGTATATACAAGTTAGAAATGCTATGTCTTTCTAGTGAAGTGAGCCTTTTATCATTATGCTGTAATTTTTTGGCTCTGATAATGTATTTTGCCTTAAGAACTATTTTATCTAATATTAATTTAGCACAAAAGGACCTTTTTAGTAAGAATTTACCAAATGTATTCTTTAGTATCTTCTTCTTTTCAACAGTCCTGTGTCCCTGTGTTTTGGGTGAGTTCCTCAAAATCAAACTCCTGGTAGATTTCTTGTCATCTAACCTATCTTTTCATTAGCAGGCTTAGACTGTGTAGAGTCATTGTAGTTGTCATTAAATTTTCATTCTACCATATTATTTTGTGCTAGTTTCCCTGCAATTTTCTGTGCTTTTTCCCTCTTCTTCCCTCCCTATTTGGATTGAATTATTTTTATTCTATTTTGCCTCCTTTATTTAATGTGACTACTAAAATTTTAAAATACCATGTATAGCTCATGTATATGGCTCACATTGTTTCTGTATTAGTTTCCACTTGCTGCTGTAACAACATATCATCAAACTCAGTGGTTCAAAAAAAAACAAAAATTTACCATCTTACAATTCTGGAGGTCAGATGTCCTAAAACAAATATGTCAGCAGAGATCTAAGAGAGACTGTTTCCTTGCCTTTTCTAGCTTCTGCAGGCACTTGCATTTCTTAGTTAATGGCCTCTGCTTGGAAGTCAGCAGCACACTATCTTCAAATCTCTCTCTCTCTCTCTCTCTCTCTCTCTCTCTCTCTCTCTCTCTCTCCCTCTCTCTCTCTCTCTGTCATGTTTCTGCTTTTAGCTTCACTTCTCTCATTTTGATTATACTACCGCCTTCTTATAAGGACCCTTGTGATGACATTGGGCCCACCTAGATAATCCAGGATAATCTCCTGTCTCAAAATCCTTAATCACATCTGCAAAGTCCCTTTTACCACATAAGATAACATAATTACAGGTTACAGGGATCAGGGCATGAAAATATTGGCAGGGGGAGAAGGGGCAGCATCATTTTACCTATCACATTTCCACTGCACAGCGCTGATATTCATAAATGATATTTTGCATTAAACAATAGCCAGCTGTGTGCCTTAATCACTGTACAAATGGAGTCAGGAATATTAAATAATTATTTTATATTTTAGTATGCCAATGCCAAACATTAAGTTAAAACACCTGGATTGGTTTTTAAGTGGAGTACTTCTGATTTCAGGATAGCTTCAGTGTCATATAAATAGGTGTTGTGGTAGTAAATATTGGCAAAATTCCAGATTCCTGGATACTCTTTTTAATTCCTAAAACCAATATGTCAGCAGAGATTCTTCAGGGGCCTTCAGTTAATCCCCCCTATTAATTGATACATGAGGAATAATGCATATAAAGAATTAATGAGTGTAAAGGGCAAAATCTGGGTAGATGAGTTATAATCCAGTTATAGCATAATTTGTCTGAAAGACTTAGAGCCCTTTGGGACCAATTTATCTTGTAAATTATTCATAAATGTCTTCAACAAATATTTGGTGGGGCATTGCTATATGCAAAGCATTGTGGGAGGACTTGAATGTGTTTGGACTCTAGAAGCTCACACTGTAGTGGGGAAATAAGACATGAACACCAATGGCAGGCACCCCAACTAGGAGATGATAGATATCACCTGTGTGGAGGTGATAATAAGGATTTGAGATGAAGGAATAACTGCACTTTGATAGGCCCTCTTAGCTGAGAATAATCAGGAAAAATTCCTTGGAAGAAGTAGACTATAATAGGGTCACCCTTAAGACTAGAAATAACTAGTCTGGAGACCTTAAGCATCGATTCCAAAAAATTCCATAACTCCTATTTTGCTTAAGAGGCACATTGTTAAGCATTGAGGTTAATGACATGGAGTTTCTCTTTTTTAAAATTTCTTTCACTTCTTAAACATTAACCTTGGAGGTTAGATCAATGGAAGGAGTGAAGGACACAGAAAATGAGGCAAGGGGAAAAAGAAGAAATGGAAATCATTGCAGTATTTCCCCCGCGTATTTCCTACAATACAAAATAACTTGTGCTTACGTTTGAGGAATACCGCCATAAAATAGCTTGTCAAAATAACAGAAACTGGCTGATTTTCCAGATATTGAAGTCCCATCGTTGAATTTACTATACATTTCAAAACATTTAAGATTCTGCTATGGTCTAAATATACCACTCATGCAGCAAATTTCCATCTTCATAAATTATACATAGATCCACATTATCATCCTATCTATGTATTCATCCACTCATCTATTAAATAGCAACTTTATCCTGAAGGCTCTATCGGAATTCCATCGGAGGAGCCTGTGGGAACAGCCTGAAAATTCAAAGCCCTGTTTTTTCATGTTTAATAATTAAGCTTCCATAATGCCAGGCTTTTCCAGAACCTGCACAGGCACACAGCCTCTCCTTTTGGCTTGTGTTGGAGATGAGGCAGCAATTTGTCCCAACGGTTGGAAGAGCTAAGGAGGACAGTGCCTGTGCTGGGCTGTGATGGCTCTGCCTGACCCAGGTGTGGGAGCTGCTTCAGACACTCCAGAATAGAGTGATCACCACTGTCTCTTTACAAGGCTATTGAATGTCTCATAAAACATTTATTGGGTGAAATACAGAATGTCCCGCCAATGTTATCAAATATTTTCAACAAAGAAAATGATAAAATAAAATAAGGCTAGAGGAAAGGTGCTCCCTTCCATGGAAATTCCATTTGATTGAGACAGAGCTTCAGCGGGTGGTACCCTCACCGCTCTTCTGAGAGCAGCAGAATTCGGTCACCTTGTTAAGGAACTAAGATAGACGTGCGAGGGTCCAGTGATCTCCGATGGCTTCACCGATGGCTCAGGGTTAGTCTGAACCTCCCTAAGAGGGGTTTTCTTTCCCAGAATCAAAATTAGTGGCAGAAAGAGACTCAGAGCCAGGATTCCTCCCTAAGCACTTCCCATGATCCTGGCACCTCTCAGTCATGCCACATCTTGTAGGTAGAGTGGCAGGACATTCTAAAAAACCTTTTCTTTTTAGAACTTCAACCCACCCCGCCCTTAAAGCCTGCCTTGGGGTATGCCACACCCCTCTTTACTACCTCCATTTTATAATTCATGTTAAAAGATACATTTTCTTGTAGACAAATATTAAAAATTATTGGGGAAGGACTTCTACTTCTGGGCATATGGAATAGACGTACTTATCCCTATTCCTCCCAAGAAGTACAACGCAAAATCCTGGACATACGCATCGAACAAAAATGGGAAGACTCTGAACAGAGGAGACAGAAGACAGAATGGACTATGAGACCCAGGAAGCAACAGAGTGCTTAGTTTCCTGGGTCTTCTTATTTTAATGCTCACCTGAGGGTATATTTATTATTATTATTATTATTATTATTATTATTAATTGATTTTTAGAGAGAGGAAGTGAGAAAGAGAGAGAGAAAAACATCAATGTGAGAGAGAAACATCAATCGGTTGTCTCTCTGGCTAGGGATCAGGTCCACAATCTTTTTGGTATATGGGACCATGCTCCAACCAATTGTGCCACCTGGCCAGGGCTCCTGCATTTTTATTTTATTTTATATTATTTTATTTTGTCTCATATGTCCCAGACAAAAAAATGCCTGGTCTCTCTAGCCAAAGGAACAGCAAGGGGAACATAGTAAGACAGAAAACTTCTAGATGATAACCATTCTACTCTAGCCTGATTCTACTGAAGAAGCTACGGTCCCAGCCCAACCTACATCCATCCTCTCGAGGTTGCAAGAAGTCCAATGCCTTCACCCCAACCTGTTCAAGGAGGCTGAGTAAGGTTCTGGACTTCCCTCCCCACTGAGCAGCAGCTACTGCTCTCCTCCCCTGCCCTATGATAGCAAGCATGGCAGCAGCAGGGACTTCCACTCCTGCCTCCTGGGAGATTGTTCTAAAGTTTACATGGAAAACAAAACAAAGTCAAATATCTGATACAACTTTTAAAAACGAAAAGAAAGTTAGAGACAACAGTCTATACATTTTCAAGACCTAGTATCTAGCTACTTCAATCAAGACTTGGTGGTATTGGCAGAAAGATAAATATATATGGATCGATGAATGTGATTCTACAATTACCTCAAAATTAAAGGTTTAACTTTTAAAAAATCAATTGGCCTCTAACCAATATGGAAAGTATTACTGAGGAATTAAGGAGCTTTCTCCCTATACTTACAAAATCTTCACAAAATGAAGAATTAATTATCTTAGTATGTAAATTAGAACTGAACTGAGTCACAGTTACGTTACACTTAGCCTTATATTTTTAATTTTGAGTCTGATTTGTGAAGTCAAAATTCAGGCGCAAAGCCAAAATTCAGTCAACTAGCTAGATAGTTTTAACAAGACTAGGTCATCTAGGTAATTTTGCAATATGACCAAATAAGAACAATTTGTAAATTCAGTAACAAGGGTTCTATGTATAGTTGTACTCTAAAGAGAAAGCAGATGGTAGTTTAAGTGACACCCTGAGTCTGAATTACCTGTGTCAACAAATGAGATTGAGATGATCAGGGCTACATTGTAAAATATACAAAAATGATATATGGCATACATTTTTTTCTTTTAAAAAAGCATGCTTTCAAAATTCATAGCCATTCTTAACTCATGGGAGTACATTTTAATTCAGGACAGCTCACTAAATGCAAATCAATTTTAATTAATAAAGTTGGTAATTATTTTCTGATATAGGGGCCTATATATTTAGTTTTAATTGGTAATCAGTTAGATGTGTCCTCATCTAACTGGTTAACTCAGTTTTTACTCCTAATTAAAAGTCATTGATATGTAAACAGTAAATTTATTTAAAAATTGTGTGTACACAACGTTTTTGCAATGTGTAAATTTTGATCCTCATATATAGAGAATATTAATATCAAAATGTACAGCACTTTAGGCTTTAAAAACACATTTACACCAGTCAACATGTCTATTCCAGCAACCCCTTAATTGGAATCATTGTACAGATTTTCCAGAGAAGTTAAGTGAGTTTCCCAAAGTCTCACAGCAATGAAACCCAGCAAAGACTCTAACCTGTGCTTTGCCAGCACAGCCAAGGGTTCGATGAGCCCGAGGGAGAGGCTGCGAAGGATGTAGAAAAGACAGACAAAGAGAATAAGCTGGGTCTCGGTGGATCATCCTGTGCCTGGCTGAGGCCACAGAGAGAGATCCAGATGGCAAGCTGAGCCTTTATTTTGTAGCCAGAGGTAAAAAAGGTAGTGGTCACCATAGTTACAATGTTCTTGTGAGTTTCACTTGTTTTGGCAGCACTTGTGGCATCTTCCTCAGCCCATTGGAGCTACCCAGATAAGATCTAGGGAGCTCATAAGGTCAAGCCTAATTATGATAAGAGAGCTGTGCCCTCTAAGTTGGGACTTGTTTGTAGCTTTGCCAACAGGTCAGTCCCCGGCTTAACCCTATAGCTGCTCCCTACACTAACCCATGTGACATAGCCCCAAGTTGAGCAACTTTTGCTGTCAACACACTGACTACCTCTAGGCAAATACTTCAAATCTGCCAAATAATACAACTGATTGAATAATCCTTTCATTAGGAATTGATAGTCCCAGGGCAATACCTTCACAACAGATGAATAATTACATTTTTCCACTAAATTTAAATATTTATTGAGTAACATTTACAGTCATACAGATCAAACTCATACTTCAAAAGCAGTGCTCCACTGTTTCTTCTCATGAGTACAATATCAGCTAAGCAGTACGGACATTTGAGGCAGAGACTTAGCTGAAATGGACAGTACATTGTCATACTGACTTCAACCAGAAAAGGGGAACTATCTCTGAACTTACAGAATAGCAAAGCAGAGAGAAGTGAAGAGAAACGCATGTCTGAAAATGACTTGGTAATTGCTCCAAAACATGAACCGCTGCTTTGTAATTTAAATCTCCCTGAGGCCTGGTATTTTAATCAGTCATACTCGGAAATCAGTCTGAGTCCATGAATGCTTTTGGCTGCTTACACTTCTCCATGGTAGGAACAGTGTTAGTCATAAGGAAATGATTACATTAGTTTTGTGCATGTTTTTAATCATTCCCCCCTTGTCCTCCTCGCCCATCGGAGCATGTCTGTATCCTCACTCTGCATTTTTAACATGTCAATTGCCGCTTAATTCTTTCTCGGAGTGCCTCCTTCTAAGGTGTCCCAGCAATGCATAATTGCCCATGTCCAGCCTGTAGATCAAACTCTAATCTAATTTGCAGACCCAAGTAAATACGAAGCAGGTCCATCATTCAGACCTCATCTTGCAATGATTAAATTATCTGATTCTAGCTTTTGTTTTCCTGGTTTCCACTTAATATTCTCCTCACTTAATCTCTTCAAGACAAATACTTGCCAGGCCATTTTGTTTTTACAAGTGTTATTTCCACCTCTTTAAAAACAATCACAAAAAATCTGATACCATTTAGAAGTCTAGAAAATTCATTGCCTCCTTTCCCTTAATGTTGAGTACCACCTGATGAGGATATGAGGTGGCACTCCAGGTCCTTACTCTTCCCCTCATGAGATATGAAAAGAGCCGTGTGTTCTTTAAGAAGGTAATGAGTTGAGTCAATACTGTACCCTATGGAAAGGTTTTTAGCGCTTCTTTTTTTTTTATTACCTTAAGTTTTATATATGTCTCCTTTTCCCCCTATTGACCGCCCCCCCCACACACACACACACCATTCCATAGCAGCACAATTTACAACAGCTATGATTTAGTGCTTCTTAAAGTTATCTTTTAAGAGGCCCAAATTTATGTTTGTAACAAAGTACTCTGCAAATTCTTATTCAGTGAGTAGAATAAAATGTGAATATAGCAGGGCTAAGGAGACACTCCTGTGGCTGCGAGTTAAATTTGAAACTTTATCGGAAGTTTTCCTCTCCTGACCTGAGTTAGAGGTCTGACACAATGCTCTTCACCTGGTGGGGAAGATGAGGTTGCAGGGCCTTCGGCACTGTCTGGGGATGAGTGATTTAGTCCTACATTCTCTCGGGTCAGACTTGCTCCACTGTGGTCCCAGACAGACGTGAGGAACTCAGACACACTATTTAAACATGTGTAAAATAAGGCAACTGTTCTAGGTGAGAGGCTCTCCAAGTGTGGGCCCTAGACCAGCAGCATCAACGTCATCTGGGAATTTGTTAGGAATGTTGGAAACTCCAGGGGTGCGGCCACCATAGCTTGTGTTTTCCTGAGCCCTGATTCGTGCTAAAGTTTGGGAACCTCTGCTCCAGAGAAAGGGAAGAGAGCTTTCCTCAGGCCATCAGACCTAATCGCCCACCGCTCCTGGCCTTGCTCCGCTCAAGCCACACTGACCTCCTTGCCATCCCCTAGGCATGCTCTGCCTGGGGACCCTGCACTCGCCATTCCCTCTGCTACAAACACTCTTCCCTCATATATCTGTGCAACCAACTCCCTACCTTCTTCACCTCATAGCTCCAACTTTACAAACTCAGTAAGGGATACTCCAGTCACCCTACTTTTAAATACACTGTGTCCTTCCCCACCCCTGCCAGCATTCCTAACTCCCTTTCTTCAGATATTTCGGTTTTTCTAAATCTTGTATCACTTCTTACATATTAAATAATTCTCTTGTGTATTATGCTTCTTGCTATTGTCTATCTCCTTTCCCCCAGAATATAAGCTCCACAAGGGCAGCAACCTTTGCTTTGTTCCCTGAGTGCCTGGAATGTTTAGCACACAGTAGGTACTCGCTAAGTAATTATGAAATCAGTGAATGAATACTCAAAAGAACCATAGACCCTAAAAAAGAGAAAAACACTTTCCAGAGGCAATTTGGTAATCTTCTACAGAGGAACAAACCCTTTGTGTGTGTTTGTGTGTGTGTGTGCGTGCATTTAAAATATTCTACTCTATAAAAGCGAAATATTAAAATTAACCGTTTCTCCGAGACAGGGTAAGCCACACCCACCAGCCAATCAGAGTGGCTGTATGCAAATTAGCCCAGCCAACATGGCGGCCGCCACTCA